>MDKH01221400.1:0-59212 GCA_005239495.1 Nicotiana undulata | reverse complement strand
GAGAGAGATGAGAAGGCTTCCAGGCCTTATGTTATTATTGCGCTTGGGCTGTAGGAGCCCCCCGGAGTCTATAACACACCCCCAGTGAGCGCCGGTACCGATTGAGTGATGATGATTTCCCGCAAGGTTGATACTGAGTGATGATTGATACTGAGTGATCGAGAGAATGCCTAAGGGCAATGGTTATGATAATTGATTTTGGCCCGAGGGGCGGATTTTTGCTGATTTTACTAAGTTTTCGAACTATGATTCACTTTGTTTTCAAACTGAGTCTTACTGAGGATTTCACTGAGATATATTGATATTTACTTGTTTTCAAAGGAGTCTGGAGTTGATTTTTGAACCTATGAATTTGCTAAATACTACTTGGTGACTTGATGTTTTACTGGTTGTTGTGAAATGGTGTATCTGTTTGTGTGCTTTATATATCTCAGACTGTGATTTCTTTTCATTACTACTGAGTTGGCGTACTCATAAAGACTCCCTGTGCCTCTGTGCACAGATCCAGGTACGAGCTCGCAGCAGTAGCTGACGCAGGATCGTTAGCAGCAGTCACGGGATTTCAAGGTAGCTGTCCAGCGTCCACAGCTTCTCCATTTCCCTTCCTTATTATGTTTTTAGCTCTTGATTCAGAGACTTATGTTATAGTTTTAGCAGAGTTAGATTTAATTATTCTTATATGCTCATGATTATTGATTTCAGTTCTTGGGAGGTTTGTTAGATTATTATTGGGGGCGTTAGACCTATATAAATTATTCTTTATTGAATTGCTGTTTATTTTGCATTATGAGCTGTTAAATGAGAACAAGTGCGTAGTAATGTGATGGTTGGCTAGCCTAGTTCCACGATAGGCGCCATCACGGCTTGTTAGGATTTGGGGTCGTGACACCAACCCTCGGGATCGTGATAGTGCCTAACACCATACTTGCTAAGAAAGCCAATGGTAGAGAGATTCAAATATTTAAATCAATTAAAATATAATACGAGATCAAATATTACCCGATAAATGAATCAATAATAATGTACGACATGATGAAACGAAACTCGAAACTAATACTAATATCTAACTACACAGGATTTTGAGTCACAATTAACGAACTACTAAAGAATACTACAAGTATTTGGCTGAAAGAAAATATATATGTATGTTTTGGAATATATAAAACAGTAAATGAATAAATGGGAGAAGAATCTAGGAATTTGCGGACGCCAGCAGATCTACCTCGTGTCTCCGTGCGAATGATCAGCTACTACTCAAAGAATCAACTTTTACCAGAACCTGGATATGCATACGAAGTGCAGAGTGCTGTATAATTACAACCGACCCCATTTACTGGTAAGTGCCGAGCCTAACCTCGATAAAGTAGTGACGAGGCTACGGCGGGGCATTTATAATATAACCTGTGTACAGTGTTTAATAAAGCAAGAAGAAAATAACAAACTAAATAAACAATAACTTGCAGCAATTAATTAAGTATCTCAGCTATCTTTCCAGATCTCAGCTATAATCAATTCTTAAAAAAAATTCAAGTTAAGATTTAGATAACGGTAAAAGCAGAATATGGGATCAACAAAATTAAACAGTGAGTTTTCCAGTCTTTATCATATGACCAATAAAACATAAATATTCTTCCTTATTACTCCTTATTGCGGCGTGCAACCCGATCCCACCTTTCCACCCTTATTACTCCTCCCTATATATATATCACCCTTATTTCTCTTGTTGCGGCGTGCAACCCGATCCCGCATGTCCACCCTCATTACTCCTTGTTGCAGCGTGCAACCCGCTCCCACCAGACAATCATATCTCATTATTTATAATAAAGGTTTCACAAATTAGTTCAAAGTCTTTCACAATATGTATGTCTCAACAATTGTAAACAGGAAATTGTTCTACACAGAAACATCACCAATTACCACTAGACAGTGGAACCAACCGAAATGTATCATGAAACACTGATAACCCGCTCAACCACTAATGTGCCACAATGAAACTAAGGAACAATTAATAAATCTCAAATAATTAAAACAATATCTAACAACAACAAGTAAACTTAAAAAAAGTAGACATGGAAGCATAAAAAATCATGGAACAATTAAGTCAAAAATACAATAAATTGGAAATCGGGAAGGGAACTTGCTTAAACAGATAATTTTGGTTGTGCATAGATACTCGTCACCTCACCTATACTCCACACACATGAAATTTCACATAGTATTTAAGTCTGGGATTCCTAATCCCTCAAGATAAGGTTAGACCAAACACTTACCTCAATTTCGCAGTCCACTCACTGCTCATCACAACTTTTCCTTTACAATTTGCCTCTAACCCAGTCGAATCTAATCATAATCGGTTTAATATCATTAGTTATTGCTAAAGAAATTAACTTTAATGAAAATCACGGTTTTCCTATGTTTTCCTATCAAAAGACAAAAATCATCCCCGGGCCCGCTTGGTCTAAACTCGAGGTTCGGATCAAAACTCATTTACCTATTCGAAACTCACCCGAGCCCTCGGGGCTCCAAACCAAACATGCAAGCAAGTCTAAAAATATCATACAGACTTGCTCGTGCAATAAAATCATAAAAATAACATCTAAAACTACGAATTTAACCTCAAAATTTATGATTTTCTCAAGAACACTTCAGTTTCACCATTTTCACAAACAAACGTCCGACTCAAGTCAAATGAACTCCGATCTCCACCAAATTTCACAGATAGTACTTAAACATTATAACAAACCTGTACCGAGCTCCGAAACCAAAATACGGGCCCGATACACTAACGGTTTTAAATATTAATTCATTTCTTTATTTCCTTAAAAAATTCAGCACAACAATTTTCTTCAAAAAATTGATTTCTAAAGCTAGGGACCCCGGAATTCAGTTCCGGGCATATGCCCAAGTCCCATATTTTACTGCGGACCTCCCAGGACCAACGAAATACAGGTCCGGGTCTGGGTCCAGATCCGTTTACTCAAAATATTGACCAAAGTCGACTAAAAATCAAATTTTAACTCTAAAAATAATTTTTTTTATATCTTCACATAAAAGCTTTCCATTTTTTACGCCCGGACTGCGAAGGCAAATCGAGGTAATTAAAATTTAATCCTTTTAAGGCTAATAAGTCCGGAATGGAGTCTTAATTCATAAGATGGCCCTTTGGGTCATCACAAATTTAAATTTAGACCAATGGGACGCTGACACATAGATATTAAATAAAAATATTTCTTTAATAAGGATGTTAGTTAATGAGGGAATACATGAGCTACTAAGATAACGGTAGAGGCATTTTTAACTCAATAAGTGGTCGGAAGACATTCATGTACCAGATCAAATATTATAGGGGCAATTTTTGGCCTTTCTGAATATCCTATTAGAAAAATGTTAAACTTCATTTCATTTAGGTGGAGCGTATAATTTGTGGCTTATGTATATGCATGCATGATGGCCCATAAAATTTGAGGTAGATGAAAATACTTAAATAAAATGCCCCTAAAGTTGCATGTTTTTGTCCATGATGACCTTTAACTATGATCAGCATCGAAATGTTATTAATACCTCCTATTCAGAAAATTCAATTTTAAAAAAGAATGTGTTTGACACATACAAATCATTATTCGCCACGTGTCTATTTCAATTAAAAACGTTTATGATTTTCCATTTTTCTTTATTTTTCTTTTGCTCATTTCTCTTTCTCTTTCATACATAAAGACCACCAACCACACTCGTACACCCATCCCACGGGCTTCCTGATCTATTCAACGATTTATTCTTCCTCCCTTACCCAATTTTTTTTCCCTTTCTCCAACCCTCTGCCCTTATTCTTCTTATTCTTCTTCTTCTTCTTCGTTACCCTTAAAAACGGATAACAATTGAATTTAAAAGCGGTTTTAAGGATATGTGGATTAATTTAATACAAGAAATTAATAGTATTAGATGGGTAAATTAAAGATAAAACAAAAATCCAAACCAGTAGTAATGTTGAGTCTGGGCTCGGTTATGAGCTTAACAATTAACATGCCTTCAGTTCGGAGCCAAACATTTATGATGAACTATGAGCAAAATTAAGAACTTTGAATCACTTTTAGGAGCAAAGAAAACAAATGTATGTTGACTTGGTATGCGTGTTATAGCGTGTATTGAACAATCAGCTTCCCTTTTATATAGTAGGCGAGTTTTACCCCAAGTACAATTCTAAGAAAGGTAAAAATCTTCCTTTTTGCTAATCACTTATTTGTTGCTAATACGGGCCGAGATTCACGTTATGATATCCGGTTGGGCATGGATATTACAGCCCTTTGTTAATCGTGCACGGTCGTTCGGTAAGGCTTACCGAGGTCTTAGAATTCGAATCACATCTAGGGGGCATGGTCTCGATGGCTCCAAGGGCAGTTGTTTTGTTCGGACCTTGATACGAGAGGCTCCTAGTTTCGATTACGATTTCTTGTAGTTACGTCCTTGCTTCGTTTGTCTCACCGAGAAATCGGTGTGCTCATTATCCTCGATTTTACCCGTATACAGATAGTCCCCTCGTTTTTCAGAGAGTAGGTTTTCCAAAATGATGAGAAACGGTAGACACTCCCTAATTCCTTCCTTACATTACGATGAAGAAGTTAAAACATCCCATCAGACACATCATTCTGACTTCGGACACATGTCAATCATCGGTTGGTTGCCTCTGAAGGCGAAGTGTCGTCTACTTTCCCTATTAAAGCTTTTATCCTCTATTCTTTCTCCATTTTTCGATAAAGTCTCTACCTTCAAATTCTTTATCTATCACTAACTTCCTTCAAACCTTCATATCTTTATTTTTTATCTTCCAACCCTCAAAGTTGTTCTTAAGTTTTTACCTAGATTATTTTTGAATCTTCTTACTCTGTTCTTCAGCCTTCCAACTTGTTCTTTCAACCCTCTATGATTTTTCTTTATATCTTCAATTTATCTCAGATAGTAATGGCAAAAACCTCCAAGTCAGTCCTTTAGCAGGCCGCCTCTTCATTTTCCCAATTGGTAGCCAGTATTGAGGTTGTCGCTCCCGAAATAGTTATTCTCGAGATGGCTTCTCCCGAAGTGGCTGCCATCGAGTCGTATTCCACTGAACCAGCTCCCGAGGCCCCCTTGAAAATGTTTATTCCTGAGGGTTGTTCAAATGCGGACGACTTCAAGGTCGAGATACCCTCATCCAAACAGGACCGGGGTGAGGGAGCATTAAGGTATATATGCTCCATTACTGAAGATGTCCTTCCCGCAGTCCAAGAGGATTGTAAATGGGAAGGCAAAGACTTAGTAGTCCTCGATCTTAAGGATGCTATTACTACCCACGTGGAGGAGTATTTAAATGTTTATACTTACCCCGTCACATTGGGCCCGGTAGAACCGGTTATTTTGGATTTTTGCAAGAGAGACGAGGTGTGCCTCGGGAAAATCCACGTGTATCTATGGAGGATCGTGATCCTCTTCCGTTACTTCGTGAATAACATTGAATATCGTCGGTTCACGATTGATCACCTGCTCCATCTATACAGTCCCCAAATTTTTTGAGGGGGACAAATCAATCTCACTTGTCGGGCCAACCCCCCTTTTTGAGTATTGACGAAGACCAAGACCGAGACTAGCTGGGGCACTTCATTCGGGTTAAGACCAAAAATCTGATCCCTAACGATTTCATGTTATTCCTCGACAAGTGGAATGCATCTCGTAAATGCAGCCCTTCCTTAAGTGTCAATTTTTCTTTATTTCCTTTCTCATCGTTCATTTTTGTGGTTGTGCAACTGTTGCCCGGGTTCCAAATGCGGACCCCGACTTAAGAAGTGGATCGAAGGTATCTGTAAACAGATTTCATACTTTGATCGGTCATGGCGTAAGCTTTCGAAGGGTCGATGGGAGGCCCGTTCTCATGGTAAGGTTCTCCTTCGAATAGCAATTATTGTGCCCTTAACCCACATCATACTAACCCATCTTCTGTCTTTTACAGGTTTGCCTAAGACCACTGAGCTTAATACTTTATAAAGGAATGAGGTCGTATCTTTGTCTGTTGATCCCTCCATTACGGTACAGTCTGAGGCTGCCGCAGGGGAAAAGAAGAGGAGGAAATCGGGATCCCCGGTTCCCGAGGTGAAGCCACAGAAGAGGGAGGCTCGCAATCCCAAGAAGAGAACCAACTCTTGGATGCCAGACTCTAATTTGCTTCTCCGTCTCAGGGATGAATCAGGAAAAGACGACATTTTTATCGCCCATGGATCAACCCCTCCAAGGGAGCAGGCAGCAACCGAGGTGGAGACTCGTGAGGCTGGCCTCCCTCAAACTCGAGAGGTCGATATGGAGACGGAAGGTAGGACCCCTTGGGATGTCGGCTCCGCTCCTAAAGGAAGATCCCCGTGTAATAGAAATTATGGGGATGCCTTACTACACCGAGTCCATTCTTAAGGAGGCCCAAGCAGGAAAAGAGAAGTCCAATGAAGGGGTTCATGGCACAGACGATCCCCTTCATTCTTTCTTTGATGGCATGGACTCGCCTACTTTGGCAGATTTCTTCGAGCTGGGCGGCCTAGAAGTCTTGAAGAAGGATACATCTTCGAAAGCTGGTGGGTCGTGTTTGAGGCAAAAATAAATTAATCAATTTCCCTCTCCCAGTGTGGACCCGGAGGATGCCCGAGTTCTATCTGCTCCCGTTGGAGTAGCCATCTACCTCCAATGCCTGGTGACCAAGGAGGAACCAACAAAAATGAACGAGGTGGACGTGTCGTGTCTTTTTGAATTTTACTTAGGTTTTGGCTATCTCACACGACTTTCAATATTTTGCAAGCCTCGGTACTTCATCATGAAAGCTTTCTCCGGTACCATGTTGAGCTCAATCAATTCAAGCTTGAGCTCAAGGAGCAGGCTCAACAATTGGGATACGTACAAGCTCCTCAGCGAGCAACAAAAGAGGGTCATCAAGGACCTTCAGGCCGAGTTGGATAGGTCTTAGAAGGAGGCATCGTCCCTGAGGCGGGAACAAGCCGACTTGGTAAAAAAGGTAAAGGCCTTTGATAGTCCCTAAGGTAAATTTCTTTGATAGTCCCTAAGGCTTTAATAGTCCCCGAATAGGGGTAGCCCTTGGGCTCTATGTTTGAAGGGCCAAAAATACGTTATATCAAGGTGGGAACTTTCTTTCATTCCTGTGTGTAAGGTACATGATTGAAAGCGTGTAAATGCTTGCATTATGGCTCAGGTGGCCTATGCGGGCACGGTTTATTTGACCATTTGGCCCTTATAATAAATCCTAACAACCGATCCTAAGTTGTTCAAGCACAAAATTTCCTTCTTTCCTTGCTTAAGAGCCAAAACCTGAGGGTGATGGTCCCCAGTATTCGAGGTCAATCTTGAGAGGGCTCGGATACTATTGATGCACCCATTGAATCCAACTTAAAACTGGTTTTCAAGATTAAGCTAGCACGATTTACTGTTGCCTCGTCAATAACCTTGCCGGAAAACCCATTTGGGACAAAACCGGTTCAAGGGAGAAAGAGTGGAACACATGCTTTCAGACCTAATAGTAAATTTCTCCTTTGGCCATTGCCTGCAAGTGTTAGCCCTTTTCATAACATTATAAAAAAGTAAATGAGGTCGTACCTTAGCAGTAGTACGTCTTTAAGCGTGTCACATTCCAGTTGTTCGGTAATGGTGCACATTTTCCTGCTTTGAGTTTGTACGAGCCCTTGTCAGTAATTCTGACAACTCGATATGGTCCTTCCAATTTGGTCCCAACTTTTCCTCATTCACATTTCGAGTATGCAATGTTACTTTTCTTAACACCAAGTCCCTGATCTTGAAGTGTTAGAGGTTTCCTTCTCGGTTGTAATATCTTTCTATTCGATATTTCTGGGCGGCCAATCGAATTAGGGCGGACATTCATCTTTCATCTAATTGTTCCAGGCTTGTACTCATGGCCTCACCGTTTGATTCTTCTGTCGCATATCAGAGCCTGAGGCTCGGTTCTCCCACTTCAACCGGTATTAATGCTTCGGCAAAGTAGACCAATGAAAATGAGGTGTCCCAGTACTAGATTTCGAAGTTGTACAGTACCTCCACAAGACTTTTGGCAGAATTTCCTCCACTTCCCTTTGGCATCGGTTAACCTCTTTTTCAAGTTTTGGGCTATTGTCTTGTTTGTAGATTTCGCTTGTCCGTTCCACTAGGGTGATAGGGTGTGGGGAGTATATTTTTAATCTTGTGGTCATCGAAAAACAATTTTACCTTGTGTCCAATGAATTGATTCCCATTATCACACACGACCTCGGCCGGTATCCCAAACCGGCATATTATGTGGTCCCAAATGAAGTCAATGACTTCTTTTTATCGGTATTTCTTGAACGCTTGATCTTCGGCCCATTTATAGAAATAATCAGTCATAAACAGTATGAATTAAACCTTACTGGGTGCCCACGGCAGGAGACCGACGATGTCCATTGCCCAATTCATGAACGACCATGGAGATAAGACCGAATAGAGTAGCTCTCCGGGTTGATGGATCATCGGTGCGTGTCTTTGATAGATGTCGCATCTTCGTACAAATTCCTTTGCATCTTTCTCCATGTTGATCCAGTAATAGCCGGCCCTGATGACCTTCTAAACCAAGGATTCTCCCACCGAATAATTTCTGCAGGTGCCTTCGTGACATAACTCAAGACATATTTGGTATCTCCTGGCCCAGGGCATATGGCGAGCGGGCCGTCGAATGTTCTTCTGAACAAAGTCCCTTCGGACAGGCTGAACCCGGCCGCCTTCGTGCATAGAGCTCTCGGTTCTTTAGGATTTGAGGGAAACTTCCCACTCTTCAAATAGTCTATGTATTTGTTTCTCCAATCCCAAGTTAAACTTGTTTAGTTTATTTCGGCACGGGCTTCTTCAACTACCGATTTCGTGAGCTATTAGACCGTCCCTGAGCTGAATTCATCGTCATCAACCGATAACCCCAAGTTAGTAATAACTAGTGATTTGTGCGTATTATTTACTCCCATTTTCTTAGATTTTTAGGCGAAATTGACTAAAATACTCCCACAATTTGATGCGAGTTGTTTAAATTGCAGGAATTCAGTTGAATTGTGAATATTGACCTAAAATGACTCAAAAGGGGGCAGAAACATGCATTGTCCCAGTACCCAGCAGAAGCACTGTCCACGCCAATATTCCGCTGCATCAGTTGTCACTTCGCTGCAGCGAAATTCCAATCGTTGCCCCATTTCCAAACTTCAGAGAACATGTTTTTGAGGCAACTTCTACCGCTGACCACGCTTCTATTTTGCTGCAGCGTTCAACATTATGCTAGAATTTCAAACTTCAGAGAGTCAGCGAATTGGAGCTTTCACACTAACGCGGTCAACGCCATTTTTCCGCTGCCGCATTTCAAGGACTGTTGTGGCATAACATAATTTCACTGGGAGTGAAATGGAGATTCAAAGAGTATTCAAAGTCCAAAAATGCTGCATCTGTCATTATTCAGCTGCAACGGAAGTCAATCCGCTGGAGCGCTTAGAATTACGCTGGGAGCGAAATCTCTATAGGGGAAATTTTGTCCAGTATTTTTAGCCTAGTACAAATACATCCTTTTCACATTTTTAGGGCATCAGCTGCTAGAGTGAGCACGTGAACAGTAGTTTTATTCTATTTTGAGTAATTTTAGCTTAGTTCTTACTATATTTCTTAGATTTCTTTCTTGTAATCAACGATTATGAGTTCAATTTCATCATCTATCTTAGTTTCTTCTTTAATTATGAGTAGCTAGACCCTTAAGCTAGGGTTGTGACCCAACCCTAGTGTGGGTATGGGTCTTCCATTTTAGGATAAATTTGTGGTTGGGTGTTTGATTTTTAGTCTAATTCATGCTTAATTCTCATATTTAGTGGTTGAAAACACTATTTCATGCCTTCATGACTAAGGTTATTCTTGAGAGAGATGACCCAAGTCTAGGTAATTAGGCTAACAAGGTATTGGGGTGAACTCAAGAGATTGATAGCCCCAGTAAAAGGGTGGATACTAGAGATAGTTACACCCGACTTGAGCCATTTCATTTGATTTGTTGGAACACCCAATTGTGCTTGAGAAAGCCGATTCGGGCAAAGTCACCCAAATTACCGAGAGGTATTGGGTGAGCAATTTAGTATGAGGTTATGTCATTCACCCACAATTCCCAAGGTTATTCTCGATTTTATACACCATTAGTCACTCGCCTAGGAGTAAGTTGCAACCCTAGTGCTTTTAATTACTTGAGAAAAATCTACAAAAAGATCATAGTTAGCTAGATAATAGTCTCTTTTAGTCTAAACTTTAGTATAATTACAAAACCCCTTATGATGAGAAGTGCAATTAAGAACTTGAAACACCATTAGGTCAATTAGAAACTCAACTCCCATATACATAACTCCCTGTGGAAATCGATCCCGACCCGTTCGGATAAAAGCTGCTCCGACCCCTTCCTTGTTACTTATTAGTGGTATAGATGGGCGCGGATCACATTTTGGCATCGTTTCCGAGGAGTTATAACGGTGTTGACTATCTATTTGAGTAGTGGTGTTGATTGTTTTTCTTTCCTTCTTTTTGTTAAATTGTGTGTTTCAATCAATACAGGTACATATGGCTGATCATTTAGGCAATATTATACCGGGGGAGGTATATGAGAACGGAGAAGATGAGTTGAATCATGTACCTCCAGCACAAAGACGGGGCCGACAGGCCAATCCCCGTGATGATATTCCAGACCCTCCCCCGCCTCCTCCTAGAGCTGCTCCAAGGGTGCTTCCGAATGAGGGATATGCAAGTGCAATTGTCCCACCCAGAATCCGGGCGGGCAATTTTCAAATCACTAATGTCATGTTGACACTTCTGGAGCAGCAAGGGTATTTTACGGAGTTCCCCATCAAAATGCTTACAAGCACTTGAAAGGCTTTGTGGACACATGTTGGGGGAACAAGCAAACCAATGTATCGGAGGATGCCTTGAGGCTCAGATACCTTTCTCTCTTCGAGGGAAGGCACTGGATTGGCTTGAACGACTCCCCAATCATTCTATCTCTACATGGGATGAATTGGCGAATAAGTTCATTTCCAAGTTTTTCTCTCCCGGACACATGGCGGCTTTGAGAGATGAGATATTGGCATTCAAACAAGAGCCAAATGAGCCTCTTCACGAGATTTGGGAATGTTACAGAACTATGGTCGAAGAGTTTCCAAACAATGACATGACTGAGGCAATGATACAAGAGACTTTCTACAGGGGCATTAATACTACCAATCAGTGTGTGGTCAACCAACTTGCTGGGGGGAACTTCATGAAGCTACCTTACAATGAGGAATGTGACATCCTAGATGAAATGGTTGACACTTAGTCAGCATGGCAAAGTAGAGCTAATGTGCCCCAAGGTGATCCAGGTGTCATAAATCTCCACAAAGAGCTTCAGGAACATAGGCAAGCTATTGTCGAGCTTACCACCACCATGAATCAACTTGCTAAGGCGCAACTTCAACAAATTCAAGGGCCAAAGCAAGTGAATGCTATTGAAGGGGTACATCTTTTGGTTAACAAGTGAAGGCCTCGTGGAAATCAAATGCAAAACAACAATGACCAATGCGACCAAGGAATGAGTGGGTACAATAATGGGGACTCTTATGATAAGCAAGATGAAGATGTGATGTATGCCAACAATTTTCAAGAGCAAATGAACAATCAAGGAAGTAGTCAAAATTGGAACAATCAAGGGAACAACCAAAGTTGGAACAATCAAAGGCATGGTAATTGTAACAATAATAACAACTCAAGCAATTGGGGGAACAACAACCCATAATAGGGAGGCAACAACAACAATTGGAGCGGGAACAACAATAGCAATTGGGGTGGAAATGGAAATCGGGGTCGGGCTTCCAAAGGCCCTCGATGTATTAACTACCCAATAATACACCCTCATATCAATCACATGGCCAAGGTTCCTCAAGCAATTACATAGGTCGGATCGAGAAAATGTTCAAACAAATGATGGAACGCAATGCAGATTCGGATGCTCAAATTGCCTCCCATACTACCTCCATCCGAAATCTTGAAGTTCAAATTGGAAAAATATCACCAGCCTTGAACACACGCCCGAAGGGGGCACTACCTATGATACAGTGGCGAACCCTAAGGGTGGGAACAACAAAAACAATACCGGTCATGCAATGGCAGTGACCACAAGGAGTGGACGAGGTGGTGAGGCTAGTTATTCAAAGCAAAAGAGAGTTGTTGGTGATGATGATGACTTGCAACACGATGAGGCTCCTATTGAGGTTGAACATGTGGGTGAAAAGCAGATGAATAGTGAAGTGAGGATTGATATCCATGATCATTAGGAGGAATCACAAAGTGACGTGAACCCGTATAGGGAACACGTAATTGACATACCCAAGCCGGTTGTGCCAAAAGCCAAGTCACTATTGCCTAGGCCTCCTCCTCCCTATCCTCAAAGGTTGGCGAAGCAAAAGAGTGAGAACCAATTCAAGAAGTTCATTGAAATGATGAAGAGCTTATCCATCAATGTACCATTAGTTGAGGCTCTTGAACAAATGCCCGGGTAAGCCAAGTTTATGAAAGACTTGGTCACAAAGAAGAGACAAATGAAGTGCGAGAAAATAAAAATGACTCACCAAGTGAGTGCAATAGTACATTCAATGGCACCCAAACTTAAAGATCCCGGAGCATTCACTATTCCTTGTACAATTGGTAGTGAGGATTTTGCCAAGGCATTGTGTGACTTGGGTGCTAGTATCAACTTGATGCCTTATTCGATTTTCAAAACCTTGTGAATTGGTCAACCTAGGGAAACTTTTATGCAACTTCAAAATGGCGGATCGAAAAACGAAGCAACCCTTGGGAATCATTGATGATGTTTTGGTGCGGATTGACAATATCATCTTGCCCGCGGATTTTGTGATCTTGGATTGTGAGGTTATTATGAAGTTCCAATCATCTTAGGAATACCTTTCCTTGAAACGGGGAAGGCCTTGGTAGACGTGGAGGTCGGTGAGCTCACCTTTCGGGTGGGCGATGAAAAGGTTGTTTTCCACGTTTGCAAGTCAATGAGGCAACCCAGCACGGAGGTGTGTTTTTTTGTGGACCTTGTCACCGAGGTCATAATTGATGAAACAAGCTCAATGATCAATGTTGAAGACCATGTGGAAGCAGTGTTATTGAATCATGATGATATTGTGGTGGATGGCTTGATCGAGTGTACCAATGTATTACAAGGCATGGGTTCTTATTCTTATGGTCCTCGCAGGTTATCCTTGGATTTGGAGAATCGAAAAACTCCTCCGACAAAGCCCTCGATCGAGGAGCCACCTACCTTGGAGTTGAAGTCCCTTCCACCATACCTCAGGTATGAATGTTTGGGTCCTTCTCGTACTTTACCTGTTATACTTTCTTCTTGCCTAACCCAATTGAGGTAGATTCTACACTTAAAGTTCTCCAAAAAAGACAGAAGTCCATAGGTTGGACTCTTGCTGATATTCGAGGCATAAGCCCTTCCTTCTGTATGCACAAAATAATTCTTGAAGATAGTGTAAATCTCTCTGTAGAGCACCAACAGAGGTTGAATGAGGCAATGCAGGAGGTTGTCAAAAAGGAGATAATCAAGTGGCTCGATGTTGGGGTCATCTACCCAATCTCTGATAGTGCTTGGACTTCTCTCCAATGTGTTCCTAAAAAAAAGTGGCATGACAGTGGTGCAAATTGACAAGAATGAGCTTATTCCCACGAGGATCGTGACTGGGTGGCGGGTTTGTATGGATTACCGCAAATTGAACAAGGTGACCCGAAAGGACCACTTCCCTTTGCCATTCTTGGACCAGATGCTTGACAGACTTGCTGGGAGATCTTTCTATTGTTTCTTGGATAGGTATTCAGGCTACAACCAAATCTGGATAGCTCCAAAAAATTAGGAAAAGACAACCTTCACTTGTCCCTACGGGACATTTGATTTTTCAAGGATGCTATTTGGATTGTGCAATGCACCCGCCACATTCCAGCGGTGCATGATGGAAATTTTCACTGATATGGTTGAAGATTTCTTGGAAGTGTTCATGGACGACTTCAGCGTGGTAGGGGACTCATTTGAGGAGTGTTTGCAAAATCTTGATAAAGTCCTCGCCCGGTGTGAAGAAACCAACCTTGTATTGAATTGGGAAAAATGTCATTTCATGGTTGAGGAGGGCATAGTCCTTGGCCACAAAATATCAAAAGATGGCATTGAAGTGGATAAAGCCAAGATCGAGGTTATATCCAAATTTCTTCCTCCAACCTCGGTGAAGGGAATCCGTAGCTTTCTAGGGCATGCGGGATTTTACCGGAGATTCATTAAAGATTTTTCAAAGGTGGGGAATCCTCTATGAAAGCTATTGGAGAAAGATGCCAAGTTCGATTTCAATGAAGATTGTATGAGAGCATTTGAGTTGTTGAAGCAAAAGCTAACTACCACGCCAATTATCACCGCGCCAAATTGGAGCTCTCCTGTCGAGCTCATGTGTGATTCGAGTGACGTGGCGGTGGGTGTGGTCTTGGGCCAAAGGCTGAACAAAATCTTTCACCCCATTTACTATGCAAGTAGAACCATGAACACTGCCCAAATAAACTAAACCATCACCGAGAAGGAATTGTTGTCTATAGTCTTTGCAATGGAGAAATTTAGGCCCTACCTTATGGGCGCTAAGGTGATAGTTCACACCGATCATGCAGCGCTCCGGTACTTAATGATGATGAAGGATTCAAAATCTAGACTTTGCTTCAAGAGTTTGATCTAGAAATTGTTGATAGGAAGGGGAATGAGAACCAAGTTTTCGATCATCTATCTCGTTTGGAAGAACAAGGAAGGCCAAGTGATGGCCTTGAGATCAATGATACCTTTCCGGATGAGCAGCTTCTCTCCGTCTCTATGCATGATATGTCATGGTTTGCGGACATCGCCAACTATCTTGTCACCAGTGTTGTCCCGTTTGAGCTCTCTTCTAACCAAAGGAAGAAGCTTAGACAGGACATCTTGGATTACTATTGGGATGAGTCGTATTTGTTCAAAATATGCAATGATGGTGTCATTCGGTGTTGTGTCCCCGAAGAAGAACAAGTGTCAATCCTTAAGTCTTGTCATTCCTCACCCTATGGTGGTCATCACGGTGGGGCAAGGACAGCTTCAAAGGTCTTGAGTTGTGGATTTTATTGGCCAACTTTGTACAAGGATGCAAATGAATTGGTAAAGAGGTGTGATGAATGTCAAATATCGGGCGTCATATCAAGAAGGATGAAATGCCCCTCACGACAATCCTTAAGGTAGATATATTTGATGTGTGGGGCATTGACTTTATGGGCCCGTTTGTTAGCTCGTATGGAAACACCCACATTCTCGTGGCGGTGGATTATGTCTCGAAATTGGTTGAAGCAGTGGCTATACCAAACAATGAAGCTCGGAGTGTGGTTGGTTTTCTCAAGAAACACATTTTCACAAGGTTTGGGACACCCCATGCCATCATAAGTGACGAGGGATCTCATTTTTGCAATCGAGCTTTTGATTCATTACTTGCTAAGTATGGGGTAAATCACAAAGTGTCCACTCCGCACCATCCGCAAGCTAGTGGGCAGATTGAAGTTTCTAATCGGGAGATCTAGAACATTTTGGCCAAGACCGTGAATGCAAATAGGACTGATTGGTCGAGAAAGCTTAATGATGCTCTTTGGTCGTATAGGACTGCCTTCAAAACCCCAATCGGTATGTCTCCGTAACGGTTGGTGTATGGCAAAGCATGTCATCTAACAGTGGAGTTGGAGCACAAGGCACTTTGGGCATTAAAGAAGTTGAACTTGGATTGGGACATAGCTGCAAATCTTCGTGTTGATCACCTTAATGAGCTAGATGAGTTTAGATTTCATGCCTATGAAAGCTCTTCTTTGTACAAGGAGAAAATTAAGTATTTGCACGACAAGTATGCTAAGGATCGGGAATTCAAAGTGGGAGACTTGGTGCTACTTTTCAATTCAAGGCTTCGTCTCTTCCCGGGCAAACTCAAGTCAAAGTGGAGTGGTCCGTTTGAAGTTGTATTGGTTACACCCTTTGGTGCCCTTGATCTTAAAAAAGAAGAATGGAGAGATTTTTCGTGTGAATGGGCATCGGGTCAAACATTATTTGGATAAATTTGAAGATATCCACGTGGTGGCTTTGCTGAAATTCAATTGAACATGGTAACATGTGTCGTGCCGCGATGTTAAATCAGGCGCTTCTTGGGAGGCAACCCAAGTATTTTCTTTTCTTTCTTTTTATTTGTTTTTGGTAGAATAGATTTTCTGTGGGCTAAACTGTTGTGAAGTTGGTGTAGGATTTGTTGGATGCAGTGCTGGATCAAGTCTGGAAAATTGAGCAAGCTGGTAAAAATCCGTTGCAGCGAACATAATTCCGCTGACAACGGCCATCAAACGCTGCAGCGAAGCATTGCCGCTGACAGCGGTCCAATTGAGCTAAAAAAGGAACACTTTGAACCTCACAACTGCTGCAGCAAATGATATTCCACTGTCAGCACTGGGATTCCGCTGTAGCGGTAGAATTTCGCTAACAGCGGTGAAGTGAATAGGCCAGCAGTTTCAAAGTGCCAAAAGCGCGATCAGCGGTAAAATTCCGCTACCGCGCTAGGTAAGTCGGTAGGGTCCCACTTCCTCACTATAAATACTAAGGGACCCCCTTCTTTTACCCTTTTCACTCATTTGCTTCCAAGACCAACATATTTACTGCTAATACATTTCACTGTTCATCCAAGACCATAGTTTTCACATATTAGCATCCTACATCTTCATCTAACACTGGTATGTGCTCACTAATTGTTTTTAGTTGATAACTTGTTGCTATTCTTAGTGTGTTTTCCTTTTTGTTCTTTTTTAGAGTTATTGGAGCCCTAATTTTTAAGCATGATTTACCAATGTGTTCTAATTTGTGGGGTAATGATTTCTGGTCCTCTAAGTGGGTATAGGGTTCTTCCTACTTGTGTTTCATGTTAAATTTTGCAAAACATGGTAGAACCCTAATTTTGAATTTTACCATCAGTGCGCTAAAATGATAAACTCCGCTGCAGCGGTCCAAAATTCCGCTGACAGCAGAGTCTTCCAGCCTTCATGTTGTGAACCCTAGAATTCCGCTACAGTCGTCAAAAATCCGCTGACAGTGGTGACCACTCCGCTGCAGCGGACCATTTTCCGCTGACAGTGGTGACTCGATTCAGAGAAGTGGGGTAGTCTGATTCCCCCTTTTCCAGTGCAGTGGCCAAAACTCCGCTAACAGCGGTGACCTTTCGCTGCAGCGGATCATTGTTTCTCGGTTAGCATTTTGCATATTCAGAGAAGGGGTATTCTGAACCCCTCAATGCCGATGCAGTGGTCAAAAATCCGCTGACAACGGTGACCATTCCACTGCACCGGCTAGTTATCCACAGACAGCAGAATCATTGTGTGCACACTATCTCAGCCTCTGCATTTCTACTGTCTATGCTTTGATTGGGTACTTATGTACCATGTTTTAACAACTTTTGTTGACATGTTTGCAGAGAATGGTTAGATCACGAGGAGGAGCGGACAAGCAATCCGAGAGGGGTGACCCTTCAAGGGGTCGGGGCAAAGGAAAACAATAGAATCCCTTGAGTCCGGCAAAGACAATCGGGAAGAAACAAACAAGAAAAAGGGCAAGCCCCGACCAGTCTGAGTCAAGTGAATATTCCCTCCCGGGAAGCTTCAGAGGGACAGAGTGGAGAAGCCTTAGCAGCAGCATTGTCAAAGCCAAGGAGACTCATTAATAAACCCACCAGCTCAGAATCATCCGTTGACTTGGATCTTTCTAGTAACTCCACTACCACCGAGGACACAGGTGCAGCAGCCCAATCCACCGCCCCTCCTTCTATCAACCTCGACAGCTCAGATAAAGCACTTGATGATGGAAGGGGTGGTGACACCCTAGTTCAGACTGCAGGAATTCTCCAGACAGAAACCCATTGGTGTGGCAGGACCGGTTTTTCTCTGAACCGGCCTACCACAAATTTAGAGAGTGGTTGCCCCAAAGATACCTTATACCAGAAAGGCCATTCATCATCAAGGATCTCATACCTCTCAACCCTAATGTGAAGAAGCAATTTGATGAAAGAGAGTGGTGGGATTTCTTCACCAGCAAAGTGGAAGATGCCAATGAGTATGTTGTGAAGGAAATTTATGTAAATTTGGCCCACACAAAAAGGGACACATATCTTACTAAGGTTCACAACAACAAGATTTTGTACAATGGCAAGGCATTCAATGACTATGCGGGTTTCGCAGATGAAGATGAGACTCGCTACAATGAGAAGGTGGATTTGGGAGACTTAGCTCGTCCGTGGTTGGCCTTAGTGATATCTATCCCGGGGACTACTCCAGCTTGGTTTGTCGCAGGCTCCGCCATCAAAAGAAACACACTCAGCTTTGAGGCTAAGGGATGGGCCGCTTTTGTTTGCAGCAGGATAGACCCCATACTCCATGACAGTGACATGACCCTCTCTAGGGCTTTGATAGTGGGTGTAATGATGGATGGTATCTCGATTAATGTCGGGAATATCATGTCCGGGGTGATTGACCGGATTGTGTAGAGGAATGAAGCCTTCTACCCCTTTCCCAACTTCCACACTATGTACTTCAGGGACATGGAAGTTGAGGGGAGGAATTTTGATACTACAGTGAAGCCCTGGTCAGCTTTCTCGTGGTATAGTTTGAAGGGTTCAGACAACCCCAAGGCAAAAGGGAAAGTCACCACATCTACAGCCCCTGGTACTTCCACTGCCACCGAGCCTTCCGTTGCCGCCGAGGGCTGCACTGCTTCTGAGGGGCCCACTGTTGCTACTGTCCCAGAGCCTTCGTCGGGTCCTGCAATGTCCATTCCAATCCCAATGCCATAATCTTCCACTTACCCTAAGACGGCCTTGAAAGTGTCTCAGACTTTAGTTGGTATCACCAACTAGCTACAGGTAGTTTCTTCTAAGATTACTGACCTTTCTGCCACTGTTGCAGCTCAGCCAGCTCCGGCACCGGTTACACTACCTCCTACTCTGGAGGACACATTGAAAAGCCTGGTGTAACCAAAAGAAAATCATGGAGACACTGGATAAGCAAGAGAAGGATATTCACTATTGGGGCAAATATGTGAAGAAGATGAAGAAGTCTCGGGAAGATATGAGGAAGGTCCAAGTGGAAATTCAGACTACTCAGGCTAACTTGAAGAAAGAGGTCGTGAAGATCACAGCGGCAGAGGACATCCCCCTTGATCTGTTGATGGGAGAGCCAGTGCCCATTGACCAGGCCACACATGCTGAGGAGACAGCTTCCAGCTGCCCCAGTTCGCAGGAGAGCCATCCCCCGGACTGATAATATGGAGATTCAGCTTGAGAACCCGGTAGGAGAGACCTCCTCACAGCCTCAGGACCCTGTTACAGCCACTGGCTCTGTGCCTTCTTCACCCATGCGGACAAAGGCACCATAGGGAGTTTCCTTTTACTCTCTCTCACCCCTTTCCCCTGTTCTATATTTTTGGTTATTTAGCATTGAGGACAATGCTATCTCTTATTGGAGGGGGTGGCCTCTACTTGATATTTGGTGATTCAGACATTTCTATGTTTTTGGGCTGTAATAACTTATGATACTATTTTTCTTTTCCTTATTTACATTTCCGCACCTTTTACTTTTGGTATGTATATATTCAGGTTACTTTCTTATGTATATATTCATCCCCCTTTATGTATATTCATATTAATCCCCTATTGTAAATATGCATTTCTACTTTTTATATTTTCTACTTTATAACTTCTTTAGTTTTTCCTTTTGTAGTTTAACTTCTTATTTCGTTTAATAGCTTCTTTTGAAAATTTATAACTTCTTCTTTAATTTTTGCGTTGTCAATAAGCCCCTGGTTTTCTTAAGGCCACGGTTCTTTCCAGGGGTGGAAATTGTACGAACCGGGCATCTCTTCCCTACAATGGACGGTGTGACGACCTTCTTAAGGGATTGGGTTAGTTTTTTGTTTTTGTTTTTGTTTTTGTTTTCTTTTGTTTTGGTAGTAGTGAATAAATGTGATTCAAATAAAGCTTCACTTGGCATCAACAGACTTACCCTTGACCTCATGGTTAAAGACAAATTACAAATGAGTCTAGTTCTAATTGTGACCCTTAGAATCTTGAATTGACTGAAACTGTCATCAGGTGGTGTATATGGCCATATGTGAGTTTTCAATCTGAACCAAGGTTGTAGTGGGACCTTGACTCAATACTCTTTAACAATCCTGAGGTTTGTGAGGTGAGGATTGAAATTTCATATCCCGAGTGTCGTTCCGAAAAGTCTAGAACTTTCCCCAAGTATTTTTCTAGGTGAAATCTTAAGTTAGCTCGACTTGTGAAATGATCATAGGCCTTCCTTGATTCCCTACTGAAATTAAAAGACTTCCATAGCCTACCTTGACAAGATCCCTAGTCAACCCCTTTTGAGCCTAAGCCTATTTGTTCTATAAACCACATTATGAACCCTTATCCGTTCGCCAATGACCCTCTATTGGAACACATTCTTTCCTTGAGCACTCATGATGAATAATAGTAAAAATCATAAGTTTGGGGGAGAGACGAGGAAATTCATAGTGATGAAAGGCATTGTAATAAAATAAAAGGGCCAAAGAAAAGGTTGAAAAGCAAAATGAACCAAAAAGAAAATCAAAGGGTTGAAAGGAAAAGCAAAGTTGAAAAAGGGCTTGGAATGATGAAAAAGAAAGAAAAAGGGAGGAAAATGAGCTCCAAGTAAAAGAAAGAGCGACAATGAGTCTCTCTAAATTTCCCAAGGAAAATGTGTGACTCAAAGAGTCAAGAAAAACATGAGCTGAAATTTGACAAATTGGAGTGCTTAAGGAGGGATGTACTATCGTAGTTCATCATGACCAAATATGATCCAAAAAGCCTCCATTATCCCGACAAATCCCTATAGGATCTCAAGTTGAGTGAGCTTACATTAGTGGTGATTTACACGAGGGGCAAGCCTATAGTACTAAGGCCTGACTTGAGGCATTCCCTTGAGAGTGAATAGAGCACTGCTTGATAAACCCAATTCTGAGAGTTCAGTCTTTATGGTGAGATGAGCCAATGGAGAGTAGAGGAGAAAGAGTATGGGATCCACAGTGATTTAGGTGAAAGATAGAAGCTCTTTGATGAATTTAGTCAACTCTTGACGCTTTGGTGTCACATTAGATCTAGTGAGCTAAGAAAATCATTGCATAATGTTGTCAATAATACATTTGTGTTGAGGGAAATCTTGATGAAATCACATTTGAAAGGCTGAAATACTTTTTCTTTTTGTTTATGCGGGTGGGAGTTATCTTGTTTGCTTGAGGACAAGCAAAGACTTAAGCTTGGGGGAGTTGATAACTAGTGATTTGTGCTTATTATTTACCCCCGTTTTCTTAGGTTTTAAGGCGAATTTGACTAAAATACTCCCACAATTGGATGCAAGTTGTTTAAATTGCAGGAATTGAGTTGAATTGTGAATATTGACCTAAAATGACCAAAAAAGAGCAGAAACTTGCATTGTCCCAGTACTCTGCAGAAGCGTTGTCCACGCCAATATTTCGATGCAGCGGTTGTCACTTCGCTGCAGCGGAATTCAATTCGCTGCCCCGTTTCCAACTTCAGAGAACATGTTTTTGAGGCAACTTCTACCGCTGACCGCGCTTCTATTCTGCTGCAGCGTTTTCTCTACTGCTGTAGAGTTCAAATTATGCTGGAAGCGTTTTGCAAACTTCAGAGAGTCAGCAAATTAGAGCTTTCACATTAACGCGGTCAGCGCCATTTTTCCGCTGCCGCGTTTCAAGGACTGTTGTGGCGTAACATAATTCTGCTGGGAGAGAAATGGAGATTCAGAGAGTATTCAAAGTCCAAAAACGCGGCAACCGTCATTATTCCGCTGCAGCGGAAACCAATTTGCTAGAGCGCTCAGAATTACGCTGGGAGCGAAATCTCCATAGGGGCAATTTTGTCCAGTACTTTCAGCCTAGTATAAATACTTCTTTTTCACATTTTTAGGGCATCATCGGTTAGAGTGAGCACGTGAACAGTAGTTTTATTCCCTTTTGAGTAACTTTTGCTTAGTTCTTACTATATTTCTTAGATGTCTTTCTTGTAATCAACAATTATGAGTTCAATTTCATCATCTATCTTAGTGTCTTCTTTAATTATGAGTAGCTAGACCCTTAAGCTAGGGTTGGGACCCAAACCTAGTGTGGGTAACTAATTGGTCTTCCATTTTAGGATAAATTTGTGGTTGGGTGTTTGATTTTTAGTCTAATTCATGCTTAATTCTCATATTTAGTGGTTGCAACCACTATTTCATGCCTTCGTGACTAGAGTTATTCTTGGGATAGATGACCCCAAGTCTAGGTAATTAGGCTAACAAGGTATTGGGGTGAACTCAAGAGATTCATAGCCCCAGTAAAAGGGTGGATACTAGAGATAGTTACACCCGACTTGAGCCATTTCATTTGATTTGTTGGAACACCCAATCAAGAAAGCCGATTCGGGCAAAGTCACCCAAATTAACGAGAGGTATTGGGTGAGAAATTTAGTATGAGGTTATGTAATTCACCCACAATTCACAAGGTTATCCTCAATTTTAGACACCATTAGTCACACACCTAGGAGTAAGTTGCAACCTTAGTGCTTTTAATTACTTGAGAAAAATCCACAAAATATCATAGTTAGCTAGATAATAGTCTCTTTTAGTCTAAACTTTAGTATAATTACAAAACCTCTTATGATGAGAAGTGCAATTAAGAACTTGAAACACCACTAGGTCAATTAGAAACTCAACTCCCATATACATAACTCCATGTGGAAATCGATCCCGAACCGTTCGGGTAAAAGATGCTTTGACCCCTACCTTGCTACTTTTTAGTGGTATAGGTGAGCGCCGATCAGTTAGCTAGAGCATCAGCCTCGCTATTTTGATATCGGGGTACGTACTGTAGGGTCCACTCCTTGAATCCATGCAGTGTTACTTGCAATTTGTCTAAATACCTTCGTATTCGTTCCTCCTGTACTTCGAACGTCCCATTGACTTGATTTAGCTAAGGAAAGAGTCGCACTTGGCTTCGACCACCTCGACCCCAAGGATTTTAGCCAATCTGAGACCTCATGGCCTCATACTCGGCCTCATTGTTAGTCAATTTCACAGTTTTAATAGACTGCCTCACTACATTACCCATAGGCGGCTTCAACACGATACTGAGTCCAGACCCCTTTGCGTTCGAGGCACCGTACGTAAAGAGGGTCCAGATTCCCGAGGAAGTCCCAGGGTTAACAACAGTTCCCTTTCGACTTCGGGTATTAAGGTAGACGTAAAGTTGGCCACGAAGTATGCCAAAATTTGTGATATGATGGCAATTCTGGTTCAATATTGTATATTGTACCCGATAAGACCAGTGGCTAATTTGGTCAACCAGCCTATAAGCTCGGGTTTGTGAATTATGCTCTTAGTGGGTAAGAAGTTACAACACATACTGGGTGGCATTAGAAATACGGGTTTAATATTCTGGAGGTGCTTAACAAAGCGAGCCCCAATTTTTCTAGGTGAGGATACCATTATTTCGGCCTCGCCTAGAGTTCTACTATCATAGTAAATAGGAAATTGCATACCTTCCTCATCGACTAGGACTCCACTTACTACTACCTCATATATTGACAAGTACAGGTACAACTACTCATCCGCTTTGAGTATGGAGCAAGGGTGGACTCAAAAGGTACTGTTTGAGTTCTTCCAAATCTTATTGGCGTTATGGGGTCCAAGACAAAATGCTCTTCTTCTTCAATAATGAGAAGAATCGATGGCTCTTATCTGAAGACCTCGATATGAACCGGCAAGGGCGGCTATGCACCTAGTTAGCCTCAGAACGGCCTTGACACTGTCCACCATGGTGATGTCTTCTATAGCTTTGATTTTATAGATTGATCTCAATTCCTCGGTTGGACACCATGAATCCAATGATTTTCCCGGATCTGACCCCAAATGTGCATTTCTCCAGGTTCATCTTCATATTGTATCTCTATAGTATGTCAAAGGTTTTCCTGTATATGTTTCAAATGGTCTTTTGCTCGCAGGGACTTAACTAACATGTCATCAATACAAACCTCCATTGATTTTCTTATTTGTTCTTCGAACATCCAGATTACTAGGCATTGATAAGTGGCACCGGTGTACTTTAGTCCGGACGCATTATGTTATAACAATAGGCGCCAAATTTAGTGATAATTTTCTTGATCGCCCGGGTTCATCCGGATTTGGTTATACCCGGAATACGCATCGAGAAAGTTGAGTATCTCATGCCCGACCGTCGCATCGATTATGTGATTGATGTTAGGCGAAGGAAAAGAGTCTTTAGGGCATGACTTGTTCAATTCTTTGTAATCTACGTACATTATTCATTTATTTCCCTTTTTAGGCACTACCACTACGTTAGCTAGATAATACGGGTACTTAACTTCCCGAATGGAACTTATTTTAAGGAGTTTAGATACCTTGTCTTTGATGAATGCATGCTTGACTTCGGACTAAGGCCTCCTCATCTGTTTAACCGGGTGGAGCTTTGAATTCAAGCTCAGCTTATGAGTGGTTATTTCTGGCGGGATCCCTGTCATATTAAGATGGGACCAAGTGAAACAATATATGTTAGCTATAGTGAAATTAATGAGTTTTTTCCTGAGCTCGGTAGTTAACCTCGTGCCTAGGTATACCTTCCGATCGGGAAAGTGTTCGATCAATATGACTTGCTCCAGCTCCTCAACCATTGATTTAGTGGCATCAGAATCATCAGGGTTGATGAACGACCTAGACTCTATAAACATCATCCCCGTCTGCTCCTTGCTTCTCTGGTTTGGTCGGGGATGATATCGGTGTCTATTTAGTTTCTTCCTTCCTAACCGCGGGATCACCTCATCGATCGCGAACATTTCTTTTGCGGACAGCTGCTCTCCGTAAACCGTCTTGATTCCTCCCGGTGTGTGGAACTTATGTGCCTGGTGTAGTGTTGAGGGCACTTCCCTCATGTTATGAATCTATGGTCTTCCAAATAGATCATTATATCTCATATCCCCTTCGATCACATAGAATTTTGTTTCCCGAATGGTCCCGGTGGTGTTCACTGATAGGGTTATATCCGTTTTAGTAGTTTTGCATGGCATGTTGAATCCGTTTAAAATCTGGACTGCCGACACTATTTGGTCTTGTAGACTCGACTACTCTATGACCCTTGATCTGATGATATTGGCCGAGCTACCCGGATCCATCAATACACGCTTAACTCAATATTTATTTATAAGTACATATATTACCAGTGCATCATTATGCGGTTGTACGATGCCTTTAGTGTCCTCATCGTTGAACAAAATGGTTCCCTCTGGGATATAATCTCGGGTTTATTTTTCCCTTGTGATGGACAACTTGGTGCGCTTTAGCATTGGTCCCTAAGGGACGTCGGCTCCACCAATGAGCATGTTGATGAGGTGTTGAGGCTCCCCTTGTTCGGTCTATTTTTTGGAGTCCCTATTCCTGATGTGATTTTTGGCTCGATCACTCATAAATTCTCGGAGATGCCCGTAATTGAATAACCGGTCCACTTCTTCTCTTAATTATCGGTAGTCCTCGATTCTATGGCCATGAGTGCTATGATACTTACACATTAAGTTAGGGTCTCTCTGGGTAGGGTCGGACTGCAATGGTAGAGGCCACTTGGTATCTTTGGTGCACCCAATAGCAGATACGATGCTGGAAACATCGACATTGATGTTATATTCTGATAATCTTGGTGTCTCCATGGCCCCGAGTGGCTTATCGAAACTATTTTTTGCTCATGAGTCCCCGGCTATTGTTTCCTCGATCGTTCCTCTTTTCGTTTCTTGCGGGGTTACGCCTTAGGCCTATCATTAGTTCTGATACGATAAACGGACTCTGAGGGGGGATCGAGCTTATCGGCCTCAACTCTGAGTTTAGACTAGTACCTGTTATGGATGTCGAACCAAGTTATCGTCATGTAGTCTATCAAATTATGTTTCAAATGTTGTGAAGCTAAGGAGCTTCAGGGGTGAGTCCTTGAGTGAACACCTGAACAGCCTAATCATTCGAACTAGAGTCAAATCCATCCTTTCCATTTGAAACCTCGATACGAATTCCCTGAAATTTATCTCTTTATTTTACCTTGAAAAGATCCAGTTTTCTGGTCTCGACCTTGACGGCCCCGGCATGCGCTTTCACAAAAGCATCTGCAAGCATAGAAAACTAATCAATAGAATTTGGGGGGTAAGTTGTGATAACATATCATTGCTCCTTTGCACAGGGTTTCCCGAACTATTTTAGCAAAATCGGCTCAATATCGTCATCTTCTAGGTTGTTTCCCTTGATGGAACACGTATAGGAGGTCACGTACTCATTTGGATATGTGGTTTCATTATACTTTGAAATTACAGGAATGCGGAACTTCTTCGGGGTTGGCATCGGTGCCGCACTCGAAGGGAAAGGCTTTTGGACAAAGTTCTTGGAATCCAAACCTTTCAATATTGGGGCGCTCCTGGGATTTGATCGACTCTAGAGTTATAGGTCTCCACTTTGTTGTCGTTAGCATCAATTTTCTTCTCCCCCGATTCCACCCACTTTGTCAGTTCCTCAAGCATTTTTATTATTTCGAGGTTGGTCCCGGGCTCAACTTCACCCGAACTTTATGTGGCTTGCTCGCTCCTTCTGGAATTTTCTTGGGATGGTCCAGGCTCAACTCTTCTGGGGGCGCGGCTTTGATTCTGCAGCTGTGCTATCGCCACTTGTTGGGCATGTAACATATCGAAGGTCACCCGTAAATTGATCATGTCGCCTTCACCTTCGAGCGCACCTTGATTCATTGGTTGGGCTTGATCGGTTCGAACCATGCACTACTATTGAGTAGCGAGAATGGTCGGTGCAGTTTTACCCAACAAGATTGGGATCGATTTCCACAGAGAGTTAATTGATTTGGAATGGGTATTTATCTAAATCTAGATACTTGTTTTGTTCCTAATTTCACTTCCACACATGTTGGTGTTGATTCCACTTCTAATTCTATTCTATTGTAAGCAAAGATTAAAGCTAAGTACAATATTTTTTATGTTGGTTTTCAAGTGTTTTAAAGGACTAGGGTAGTGACTTCCGCCTAGGTGGATATCTAATGGGTATCAAGAATCTAGGGCAATCTTGATTTGATTGGGGTCGTAATATAACCATCACACCCAAGTACTCACTCTATACCTCTTAGTAGTTTGAGTGATTTTGCCCTATTTGGCTTTCTCAAGTCCAAATGGGTGTTCATGCAATACAAGTGATATTAGCTCAAGTCGGGTATTACTATCTCTAGGTTTAACCCTTTAATTAGGGATATCAATTTCTTGAGTTCACCCCAATTCCTTGTTAGCCTAGTTTTCCTAGACTTAGTCCCTCTTTCTCAAGAAGAGCCTAAGTCATAAAGGCATGAATCAGTGTTTGCAACCACTAATTCTACAATTCTAGCATGAACTAGGCTAAATATCACCAACCCATAAATAATCAAGCCCTAAAATTTAAGACCCACTAAATACCCATACTAGGGTTGAGTCACAACCCTAGATATTAGTCTATTTACTCATAATAATAGCATAAATCAAAGATAAAGAAAAGATAAAATCCATAATACTAAATTAAAAGATGAAAATCTAATGTGATAAGGTAAATCTTGTACAAAACTGCCCAAATAGGAAAACCTAGTCGTTTCACGTGCTCAGAAAAAACTTAACATAACCTAAAACTGACAAAAAGTTGTATTTATACTAAGCTAAAATTTTGGTCAAAAATACTCCTGCGGAGGTTTCGCGGCCACGTAATTCTAACCATAGCTACACTTTTGCTTTCGCGGTCCCGTAATTCTGATTGCGGTTCGCGTTTCTTCACTTCTGGGTCTGGGTTGAACATTGTTTCGCGGACCGCACAATTTCCACTGCAGTCTCGTATGAGACTTCTGGGACCGCATAATTCTGACACGGACCGCACTTCTTGTTTTAGCTTAAAATGTGAACTCTCTGAACCTCAGCAACCGCTGGCTGCGGAATTCCAATAGCGGCCGCGCCGGTACTTTCGCGGCCTCATCTTTCTGTCGCGGTCCGCGTTCATTTTTTTGCCCGCAAAATCATCTCTCTGATTCTCAATTTCGCGGACCTCGAAATAGTGTTCGCGGTCGTGCAGATACTTTT
Source organism: Nicotiana undulata (assembly GCA_005239495.1). Taxonomy (NCBI): domain Eukaryota; kingdom Viridiplantae; phylum Streptophyta; class Magnoliopsida; order Solanales; family Solanaceae; genus Nicotiana; species Nicotiana undulata. Next base: position 30,887 of record MDKH01221400.1, on the reverse strand, counting down.
GCGGCCGCACAATCTTGGCGCGGTCCACATTTCTCAGATGTTGGCACAGTCTTGGTTATTGTTCAAGTTTTGACTACTTTATGAGTTGATTATGGCTCCTTTGGCTCATTTTGAACCCTGCAAGCAAGCATATTAAGTTAGTTTCCGCGAATATCTTCACGCATTTTTGGCCCAAAATACAAGTAAAAGATAGCAAATAATAGGCTAAAATCCCTACTTATCATGGCTCCTTCACGAACGTTGTTCTCAGGGTCGGTCGGCAAGTTGGCGTCGATGGCCACATGCGAGTTGGCGTCAACCGGGTCTGCAACCGAGACTCCGTTGGGATCAGCAGGGGGAACCTCATTGCTCCGCACTATATTGTTGCTTTCACCGTGATGGCCAGATTCAGCATCAATGTTCAAGTGAGCAGATTGAGAGTTTGACATTTTTAGGTTGACCCGAAATTAAAATCTCAAAGAAAAAGCGTAAAACAGAGTATGTTATGGTAATTTGTATCAAATTACCACTAATATCCTTAGTCTCACGGTGGGCGCCACACTGTTTACTCTTAAAATGGATAACAATTGAATTTATACGTGGTTTTAAGGATATGTGGACTAATTTAATACAAGTAATTAATAGCATTAGATGAGAAAATTAAAGATAAAATAAAAAATCAAACCAATAGTAGTGTTGAGTTCGAGCTCGGATGAGCTTAACAATTAACCTGCCTTCGGTTCGGAGCCAAACACATATGATGAACTGTGAGCAAAATTAACAAATTTGAATCACTTTTAGGAGCAAAGAAAACAAATGTATAATGCCTTGGTATGCATGTTACAGTATGTCTATTGAATGATCAGCTTCCCCTTTATATAATAGGGGAGTTTAACTCTATGAATAATTCTAAGAAATGTAAAAATCTTCCTTTTCGCTAATAGTTGATGTGTTATTGATACGAGCCGAGATTCACATCATGATATCCGATTGGGCAAGGCTATCACGTTCCTTTGTTAATTGTGCGCGGTCGTTTGGTAATATTTTCCGGCGTCTTGGAACTCGAACCGGATCCATGGGTGTGGTCTCGATGGCTCCGAGGGCAAGTGTTTTTCGGGCCTTGATACGAGAGGCTCCTGGTTTCGAATCTGATTTATTGTAGTTACGTCCTTGCTTTGTTTGCCCCACTGGAAAATCGGAATGCTCATTAGCCTCGATTTTACCCGTATACACTTATATTACACCCTCTCTCAATTGTAATCCATTTTCAATTATCTTTTTTCTTTTTATGATCTTCTAGTATTCAGTAGGTTGGAAGGGCTTTCACTATAGACAAATGACATATATATATATATATATATATATATATATATATATATATATATATATGTGAGATTCTTCTCCAAATCTTAAACAAAGAAAGAAGAAAGGAAAAGAAAGAAAGGTAATGAAGAGGAAAAAAATTACAATTAGTTTTAACTTTTTCGGTCACCAAACAAATTTTTTGATGACCTGACATAGTTTTCGATGACACGATGATTAAGAATAATATGATGGAGGGGAGAGTCATGCGTAGAAAGAAAAAAAAAGAGAAAGAAAAGAGGAATAAGAAAACAAAAAGTAAAAGGAAATTTAGTAAAAGAAACAAAGAGAAAAATATGGTAAAGGTACTTTCGCTCTGTCGAAAGAGATCGAAAGAGAGTGTATATCTCTATACCTCCAAAATAAATCTGTGGAGTAATAAGACCTATGTAATCAGCATCAGGGGCGAAAACGTGCAACTTTGAGGGAATTTCTGTATTTTTCCTTTGAGAAGGAAGAATAGAGGATAATTGTGCCTAGGGGCGTTAATTGTTTGATTTAGTCTTTATAAAATTTGTATCATATTTATTTTTTGATTTTCCATTTTATATAACTAAAATAGACTTTTCAGAATCATCTCAATCATCTCAGTTTCTCTTTTCGGTAATTTTTAAAAAATGCCATGTAACAATCGCTAGTAGAAGTTAGAATGCAATAAATGTGTACTTGCATAGGAATTTGGCAGAAATCTCTATATATTTTTACTATTTAAAAAAGTGATGAATCAAGATATCCATAATACAAATTCATCCCACTATTCTATGGTAGCATAAAATAAATTAAGCAAAACAAAAAAAGAGAATAAGTCACACGAGGGGAAAAATACTAATCAAGTTGGGACTTAAGAATAGACACTACTAAAATCGACCAATTTCGACCGAAGTATTCTGACAGGAAAAACTAGTCAAAAATTCAGTCGAAAACGGTCAAAAATGGCCTAAAATATATTTTTAATTTTTAATAATAATTATGACCATAACCGTCAAAACATTTGGCTAAAAATATCGCAATTTGTTAGCGACCGAATCGGTCGCAAATATTTATTAAAATGAGGTTTGACTTGGTTGACCCCGTTTGCCAATGATTCGGTCGGAAACCTTTTTTAAAACCCCCCACCTTTTTTTTTTCTTCCTCTTTTTTCTTCTTTATCTCTTTACTCTCACACACTCAAACCTCCTTTCTCCCTCCCCCCCCCCTCCCACCCTACCTAGCCCGCTCCATCACCGCCTAAACGCCCTAGCCCGTTGCCATCACCGGCGACGACGCCCCCGCAGCAGCAGGTCCATCGCCGACGACCCTCCACTTCTAGGTAGGTTTGCTTCACCCTCCTTTGTTTCTTTTTTTTCGAAATATACTAATTTTGTTTAATTGCTCGTAGTTTGAGTTGTAAAAATTAATTGTACTTAGCTAATGTAAATATATGACTATTGTTAGTAGCTAAATTAAAATTATATGTTGGTAATTTAGAAGTGCCCTTTGAGAATATTATGGTAATGAGTAGTAGAGACCCTAAAATATTATTTGAAATAGAATTAAACTATTAAAATAATTTATTTTACCTACTAATTTGGGAATAACGTTACCAAGCTGGGGATAGTTTTACTAAATAATTTTGCTAACTAATATGTAGAGTTCTTACATACATAGTAATTCATATCATTTGATTGGGGAGGTTACTACTTTAAGAGGAGAAAATATGAAGAATCTATTAAAAGTACTCTTAGTACTAGTTGACTACTTTTGACGATATGCCTTATTCCGAACATTTTTAATATCTTTTGACTTTCATGAAATAAAGTTTAGTTGAAATATATTTTCATTTTTATCCATTAAATTATTTTGCTCATATAAGCCAAAAGCAAGTAATTTCGCCAATAATTAAAGAGTAAAAATTAATGCTAGTAATTCCACCAATAATTAAAGAGTAAAAATTAATGCAACTGAACCGTAACTTTAATTATTTTTCATTTTTCGTTAAATATATTTTAGAATTTCTATATATGTAGATGTTTCTTTTAAATAGCTTTTTTTTTGTTTGGGTAATTATATTTGTTATTCAATGCTCTTGCTAAATAGTGGTAGTATTATTTTAACATAACTCACATACAAAGGTGAAAATGATTAGGTGGATACGCAAAATGAAATAACATTTAACCTTTCAAAATAAGAACCTATAAATGAAATAATATTTAATATTTTTGTGTAGATGGAATTTGAGCATCGTAGGTGGATGTATGATAGGAATCATCCGAATTGTAGGGGGTTGAGGGATAAATTTGTAGAAGGGGTTGCCAACTTTGTTGCTAATGCAAAGACACTTGATGATTTTCTTATCGAATGGACGATTAGATGCCATGTGTCAAAGACACTTGATAATTGTATGTTTTTTCTCTTGCTCATTTAATTTTTTTTTTTATTTCTCATGAAAATAAATAAGGTAGAGTCTACAGACTTGGCGTGCAGCCGTCATCCCATCTAGCCACATTATTTAATGGTGCTTTTTCTTCACCCGAAGAAATCGAGACAATGTGGATGCAAATCAACGAATTGTCTCAACAATGAAATAATGCTAAAAAAATAATAAGCATGATGCAAACATTCAAGGCAAATCATGGAAAATAACGTACAATGGAAGAATCTAACAATGAGTAGCATGAAACCGAGGAGGATCGATAGTAATTTTGAATGTAATATGATATTTAGACTTTATTGGTTTCGTCTTGGTTCATCTTGCACTTGGATTATGTGTTTTAGACTTGAATATCATTTGGTTGAAGGTTTTACACTTTAATGTGTTTTAATAGATGTGTTTACACTTGTTTGAAAGTATTTTATAGTTTCGTAGCTTGATATTTGATATTTTGTGTCCAATTGCTTGAGAAATTGTGACACATATTAGGTTGAATGATTGATTTTGAATTGCAGGTGATATAGCTTAAAATGCAACAGAAATTCTACTGAAAAATTTCAGATTTTACGACTGATTTCCGACTATTTTGGTCGAAAAAATTAACTGGAAATTCCCTAATTTGCAACTGACGTGGTCGAAAAATTAAATATATATTAATTAATTGTAATTTTTCCGACCGATTTGGTCGGCAATTATGGATTTAATCTAAATTAATTATTAAATTTATCGACCAAATCGGTCGGAACTGTAAATTATTAATATTTACTTTTAAATGTGCGACAGATTTGGTCGCCAAGTTACCGACCAATTCGGTCACAAAGTTGAATTCATCTGGTCACCTAATTTTTTCTTCTTTGCGACTCTTTTGGTCGTAAATTTTCGATCGTTTTGGTCGAAAATATTTTGCGACCATCTATATTCCGACCACTTTATTTTCGTCGCAAAAACTGTTGGAAATAATTGATTTCCGGCCGATTTCCGACGAAAATGGCAGTTGAAATATTGACATTTTCCAGTAGTGAGAGTTTATTAGAAGATTAGCGTCCAACAGGAGAAATGTAAATCATACGAGAGGTAAGATATCTAATAACTTATGGCCTGCTACTCAATATATTAAAACTAATTTAAATTCAATAATAGTAGCAGAACGTATTAAAATGTTGGGACTTTTGGGTGTTAATTACTTGGTCACTTATAACCATTTTCATAATTCTAACGCCCAAAGGAAAAAAATTTATTCTTTGTTAGTTTTATATATATATATATATGTTTCATATATAAATTTATTTGGTACAGTTCGATAGATTTTTGGTTTCGTTTTCTAAAATTTAAAGCTAAACGTGTTATTCGGTACGATTATAAATTTGAATAAAAACCTACAGTTTAATGAAAGAAACTTAATAATCGGTTCGAACAGTTCTTTTAGGTCGGTTTAATCGATTTTTAAAGATCCATTAACACCCCTAATTGTGTCTGTAGTGTTTCCTTTATACTGTAGGTTGTCCTTACATGGACATAGACAATTATTTAATGCTAAGATAGTTTCTTATAGACATTAGTGTTTTAGCATAATTGAAAAGCTACACGAATAAACCAAGAAAAGTAGATTTAGCACTAGCTTGAATGTAGAATCAGAAATAATTGGAGAAAAGAAGGTACTCTAAGAGCCCGTTTGGACATAGGAATTTTTTCACTTTTTCAAAATTTGTGTTTGACCATAAAATTTTCAATTTTCACTTGAAGATGAATTTTGAAATTTTTTGAAAATTTGAAAAACTCCAAAAAGCTTTTTTCAAAATTTTCTCTCAGATCACTCACAAAACTTCAAAAATAATCCAAAAATGTATTCATTACCAAACACAACTCTAATTTTCAAAATCATTTTCACTTGAATTTTATTTTTCACTTTTATTTAGAATTTTACAATTCTTATGTCCAAACGCCCACTAACACACAATTTTGGTAGCAAAAGTCAGAACTTAGCGAGCCCACTAAGGTCAAATTAGAGATTCAATATGGCCCATTTCAGAAAGAAGATATATATATGAGCTTAATGGGCTTCAGATGATATGAGTTGTACAACAAAGGCGAAGCAGAAGCTCACTAGTCCAAATCTAATGTACAACAAGCCTCTGGACAAGAGTTTGAATAACGTCATTTCCCATTTGATGGGAGTTCTTAGATCAATTTCGAGTTTGGATATATGGAACTTCAAATTAAGTGATCTAACCTTTTACTCTTTAAAATTTTATAGTGATATTAAAAAATGATTAGTCAAAAAACTGATCAATCAGCTATGCTTTAATCATAGTTAGACTATAACTTTTATAAGGTAAGTTAGAGTGGACATGAAATTTTTTATATCCTTTTCAAATATTAAAAAGATTTATCATAGTTAGACTATTTTCTATTGTGACATTAATTTTTGCATGTGTAGTTGAGAAAATGAGTTGTTGTCTCTTTGTATGATCATAAATATTTTTCATTATGAGTTAGCTTTTGAAGTTGCACTAGGCGAAATATCCATTTTAACATATATTGCGCAAAACTCAGGTATCTACGTATTTATGGTAGGAATTGTCTCAAACATACTTCTACTAGTAGTAATTCCCCTTCTTGGATATGTAACAGTTGAAATTCCCTTTCTCTAAACCCAAGAAGAGCACGTAGAGAAAGCTTCTAAGAGGAAGGACTTAGTACACTCAACAAAGAGTTTCCTGTCATTTTCAAACTACAGATCAGATAGCCTCAACCGAAATTTATGTCGACATTTTGTCCTTCTTATTTTGGTTCAAAATATATATTTTTTAAGTAATCAAAAAAGAATTAATTTTATTGTTTCAAATATATATATATATATATATATATATATATATATATATATATATATATGTGTGTGTGTGTGTGTGTACGGATCGTTGAAGAAACACGGAACAATATTATTTGTTACTAACTCGAATGAAACCAAAGATGCCCACACAACAGAACCGGGGGCGGACGAATGATACGTCGGGAACCTAGCATGGCCGAACCCAAGAAGAATCAAGCTCGAACGAAACAAAGAATCGATGGTAAATGAACGATGGTTAAAAAGAGCAAACAGGGAGCCGAAATATTCGCCATCAGCCGGATATTGCAGCACGAATCACGCCCGGTATTAACTGCGGATCATGTTTTCTTGGGAAAAAAGGAAGGGAATGATTTTACCTTATTTAGACTTGTATTAAGATAAAACTCCTCTACTGTATAAAGAGGAGAACATATTCATTTTGACTCAATGTTGGCATGCATATCAAAGCAGTAAAATTTATTTCTGGCTCATAGCAATTGTTCAAGTGTTCTTTAGTTGTTCATCTACTTGGTTGCGGCCGAGCTCTAGGGCTCGATTGGAACCGACATTTAGCATTCAAACTTAACACCAGACTTTATTACTTCGTCGCGTTTGGTTGATTGTTTTATCTCCTTTTAATTCAATTACTTATTGTTCTTCGATCGTTCGTGTTAAATTAAACCACATATCATTTAAAGTGCTTACAAATTCAATTGTTTTCCATTATAAGAGTAAGAGGTTTGGCGCCCACCGTGGGGCTATGAATAATAGTGATTTAATACGAATCTTTATAACACATTTTTTTTACACTTGTTCTTTGAAGTATGATTGCAGGATAATTTCATATGTCAAACTCTCAATCTACTCGCTTAAGTGTTGACACTGAATGAGGCAACCATGGTGAAAAAACAACATGGTGCCCAACAAAAGCATACCCCCTGTCGATCCCAATGGCGTTCCAATCACTGACCCGTTCGATGCCAATTCAAAGGTTGCTATCAACGTCAACTTACCAACTCATCCTGATAACAACTTTCACAGGGCACCTCGACCATCGGCTTGCGAGGCACCCAGAGGGGGGGGGGGGTGATGGAGTTAGCTTGCATTTAATTTTTAAGATGTTTCAAGCTCAGCAAATTATCGTAGAACAACTACAGAGTCGAAATCACGCAAACAACGTGGTTGAACCCGAACGGGTTGGCAAAAACACTCGAAGGGAAGAATGGATTATCATGGAATCCGATGGGTCAGGACCCGAGGGAACTACCGAGGAAATGAAAATGCTCGAGGCATTGACTAAGCGGGTGGAATCCGGCGAAAAGAAGATACAAGAAAGTGGAAACTTACAACTCGAGGGTCGGTCAGATCCCGGAAGCACCTCCGATATTGAAGGGACCGTTTTCAACCCCCCTCCCCCCCGCGACACTAAAGCCAATTTTGAAAAGGTTTTGAATGCCCGATATACATAAATACAACGGGACCACATATCCAAACGAGCATGTAACATCCTATGCGTGTGGAACAAAAGGCAACGACCTCGAGGGGACCTTGACCTGGTTGCATATGATTGGGTCGTTAAGTCATTTACTTAAGGGCTCAACCCCCGAAGTTCGGTTGCGTCTCAATAATTGAAGCAAAATTTGGTAGAGTACCTAGAGGTTACCTAGGACGATGTCCACAACGGTTACCTAGGACTAAGACCAGCTAGGGGCACCCTCGAGGTCGGTTTATCCCAATAGATCAAACGACGAGTCTACAAAAATGGTCGAACGAGGGTCGAGGCTGCCCCGAGATCGATATCAGCCTTACAACTCAGATAAAAGGGGGAACATACCTAGTTGTTACCCAAACAGGAACTATAGAACAAATGATCAGGGTCTAAGCAATCGAGGGTTGGTAAATATAAATGATTTCGACAGATCACCCTGGGGCAAAGATGCCCCGAGACTATCAGAATATAACTTCAATATGGATGCAGCGAGTATAGTGTTAGCCATCGGTCGCATCAAGGAGACCAAGGGGCCGAGGCCACTCCAGTCCTATCCTACACAAAGGAATCAAAATTTAATATGCAAGTATCACAATACTCATGGGCACAAAACTAAGGATTGTCGGCAGTTAAGGGAGCAAGTGGATCGTCTTTTCAACAATGGTCATGTTCAGGAATTCCTAAGTGAGCGAGCCAAATATCATTTCAAAAAAAAGGATTATCGAAGCAGGAAGAAGATTAACATGTGATAAATATGATTATCGAAGGAATAGATGTTCCACAAGGAACCAATGATAAAACAGACAAAGTTTCTATCTCAAGAGAAAAGTGAACTCGAGATTATGTTTCAGAAAGAGCCATCTCATATAGTGACGAGGACGTTGAGCGCATCATTAAACCTCACAGCGATACACTGGTAATATATGTACATACTAATAAATCTCGAGTTAAGAGTCTATTAATTGATCCAGGTAGTTCGGCCAACATCATCTGATGGAGAGTCGTGGAACAACTGGGTTGTTGGATCAGATCCTACTAGCAGTTCGGGTATTGAACGAGTTCACTGTGGCATGTGAGACAGCGAAGGGTGAAATCGTTGTACCGATCAACACAGCCAGAACCACCTAGGAGACAAAGTTCTATGTAATCGAGGGGGATATGAGGTACAACACCTTGTTTGGGAGACTGTGGGTCCACGACATTAGGGAGGTACCTTCGACCTTGTAGCAAGCATTGAAATTTCCAACCACGGGTGGAATCAAAATAGTATACGAGGAACAACCAGTCGAAAAAGAGATGTTCGATGTCGAGGAAGTGATCCTCGTATCCATAATCATGACATCAAAAGGTGAGGAACTTATTGAAGAGAAAAGAACCAAATAACAATCACATGTATCGGCCCCGACCAAGCCAGAAAAATTGGAGGAAGGTCCAACAAATTAGGAAGATGACTTTGGGGTCCCGTGATTCTTCGTAGCACCTGATGACACTGATACCACCAAGTCAATAATCGAGGAATTGGAACAGTTCATATTGTTCGATCACCTTCCGGATAGAAAGGTATACCTGGGCACGGGGTTAGCCCCCTAGCTAAAAAAAAACTCATTGATTTTCTGAAAGCTAATGCCGATTGTTTTTCCTGGTCGCACTTAGATATGACAAAAATCCCACTAGAGATAACAACTCAGAAATTGAGTTTGGACCCGAATTTCTATCTGATTAAACAGAAGAGGAGGCCACGGTCCAAAGTCAAGCATGCGTTCATCATAGACGAGGTATCTAAAGTCTTAAAATAGGTTATATTCAGGAAGTTAAATACCCGAATTGGCTAGCTAATGTAGACGTCATACCTTTAAGGGGAACAAACTAAGAATGTGCGTAGATTATAAGGATTTGAATAAGGCATGCCCAAAGGACTCGTTTCCTTTGCCTAACATCGTCCGAATGATCGATGCAATGGTAGGGCACGAGATAAGCTTTATCGATGCCTATTCCGGGTACAACCAAATATGGATGGACTGGGATGACCAAGAGAAAACTTCTTTCATAAATTAGTCCGAAACTTATTTTTTTAACATGATCCATTTGGGTTAAAAAATGTCGATGCCACGTATCAACGCCTAGTTAACAGTATGTTCGAGGAACAAATAGGGAAATCAATGGAGGTTTATATTGACGATATGTTGGTCAAGCCCCTGCGAGCAGAGGACCATTTGAAACATTTGTCCGAAACCTTCGACATGCTGAGGAAGTACAATATGAAGCTAAACCCGGAGAAGTGTTCCTGCGAAGTTGGCTCGGGCAAGTTCCTCGGCTTCATGGTATCTAACTGGGGGATAGAAATAAACCCAAAAAACATAAAGGCCATTGAAGATATCACTACGGTCAACAACGTCAAGGAAGTGCGAAGGCTGATTGGGCGAATAGCCGCAATGGGAAAATTCATTTCCTGGTCGTCAAACAAAAGACGCCATTTTTTCTCGTTGCTAAAGAAAAAGAGCGACCTCGCTTGGACCCCAGAGTGCCAAAAGGTTTTGGAGGAACTCAAATGATACTTATCAAGCCCTCTTTCGTTGCACACCCCGAAGGTGAATGAGCAAATGTACCTTTACTTAGCACTGTCCGAGGTAGCTGTAAGTGGGGTCTTGGTCCAGGAAGAAGGAGGTACACAATTTCCAATCTATTATGTTAGTAGAACCCTAGGTAATGCCGAACAAGGAACCCACATCTAGAGAAATTAACGCTTGCCTTGTTAAGAGCATCTAGGAAACTAAAATCATATTTTCAGTGTCACCCTATGTGAGTCATAATTTCGTACACGCTAAGGAATGTTATGCATAAACCCGAGCTCTCAGGCCGACTGGAAAAATGGGCCATAGAGGTTAGCGGGTATGATATTGAATACAAACCCCGAACAACTATAAAGTCTTACATTTTGGCAGACTTCGTGGACGATTTCACGTCGGCCTTGATCCCGAGGCTGATAAAGAAGTATTACTTGCCTCGGGAACTAGCTTAGGGGTATAAACCCTATAACGGTGCATCCAATGCGAAAGAGTATGGATTAGGAATCATACCAAAACCACCCACGAGTAATATAATAAGGCAATCTATGAGAAATGTGAAATTGACTAACAATGAAGTCGAATATGAGGCTATGATTGCAGGTCTAGAGCTGGCTAAAAGCCTGGGAGCTGAGGTCATTGAAGCCAAATTGATTCACTCCTCTTTGTTAACTAAGTTAACGACACGTTCGAAGTCAAAAAATATCGGATGCGTAGATACTTGGATAAATACAAGTGGTGTTACATCGGTTCAAATAATGGATGTTACAACATGTGCCTCGAGATCAGAATAACGAGGCCGATGCATTGGCTAATTTAGTATCGTCAGTCGACTTCGATGAATTCAACTCCGGAACGATGGTGCAATTGATGGGCTCAGTGATAGATGAAGGTATTTCCGAGGTAAACACAATAAGTCTAACTTGGGACTGGCGAAACAAGTACATGGACTACCTTCAAAAGGAGAAGTTGCCTTCGAACCCTAAAGAATCAAGGGACAATCAAACTAAAGCTTCCAGGTTTAGCTTGATTGAAGGTCAACTATACCTAAGGTTATTCTTTGGACCACTAGAAAGATGTTTGGGGCCCGGAGAGACCGATTACGTGATGAGGGAGGTTCACGAGGGGACTTGCAAGAGCTATTCGTGACTAGAACTGTTAGTTCAAAAATTGATTAGGGCAAGATATTACTGGAACGAAATGGAGAAGGATGCGAAGAACTTTGCTCAAAAATGCAATGAATGTCAAAGATATGCCCCAATGATCTAACAACCGAGGGAGCTACTTCACCTCGTCCTTTTCCCTATGTCATTCATGAAGTAGGGGATGAATATCGTAGGCCCGTTACCATGGGCACCCGAAAAAGCTCAGCACATCTTGCTCATGACCAATTACTTCTCCAAATGGGTTGAAGCACATGCACTTGAGAAAGTTAGAGAAGGTTATCGACTTCATCTGGATCATATATTATGCCAGTTTGGGATACCGACCAAAATTACATGTGACAATGGGAGACAATTCATCAGCGACAAGGTTAATAAAATATTCGAAGATCACAAAATCAAAAAGATTTTATTGACCCCTGATCATCCGAATGTGAACGGTCAAGCGGAGTCGATAAAAAAAACTATACTGCTAACCTGTAAAAAAGGTTGATCGACTCAAAAAGAAAAATCAAAGAAATTATGCCCGAGATCCTATGGCCATATCGAACATCTTCAAGGTCGAGTACCGGTGTGATTCAGGTAGAGGTAGGAGAACCGGCCTTAAGGTTCTGATATGCTATGGAGACATTGAACAACGAGGCCATAGCCACAAATCCAAATTTAGTGAGCAAAAGGCGAGAAGCTGCCCTGGTTTGGTTAGCAGCTCAAAAGCAACAAATGGGAAGATACTACAACTGAAGGGCAAATCTTCGACACTTCCAAGTTGAGGACTTAATAATGAGGAAAGTTAAATTGCATACCAAGAACCCGAATGATGGGAAACTGGTCCCGGACTAGGAAGGGTTGTACATAGTCAACAGTATAATCGGAAAAGGCTCATACCAGCTTGAGACCGAGAATGGCGTACAACTGAAACAACTGGAATGTGGCACATTTGAAGCAGTACTACTGCTGAGGTATGAATACCTAAATTACTTTAATGTTTATTATTCTTCGAGCTAACTGTAGGTACACAATCGAAGTCAAGTCCAAGAATTAGGTTTGAAAGCACCATTGTGCATTCTTTTTCCTTTCGACCGATTTTTTTCCCGAAGTGGGTTTTACGGCAAGGTTTTTAACAAGGCAACAGTAAGTGTGCTACTCTAGTTTTGAAGACCGGTCTAGAACCAAGGACTCGGGACTATCCGTATCGGATCAATAGTACTCGAGCCCTCAAAACGTCCTTAAGCACTAGGGTACTATCACACCCTGAGTCAAGAATCGAAGATATGAGTTCATGAACTTCGAAGACAATTTTACTCGATATCAAAGGCCATCTCTTGGATAGTAGGGTCCATTGTAAGGGCCAAACGATCAAATGAATCGTGCCCAAATAGTCCATTCTCGCCATGACAGATAATTTTATATTTTCGATTATCTACACTATATTTGAAGTAATAAAGTGAGAAAATTCACCTTCTCTACTTCATTAATTCGTGCTTACACGAGCAATAGTATCTTTATGTCACTTAGAATAAGTGTTGGACTCAAAACTTTCTAGGCCTGCGGGCCATCATTAACCGGAGTATGAGACCGAAGGCAGTAAGAAGTCCATGAGACCGTGCCCAATCTTCTAAAGATCCTTAAGCCTACGGGTCACCCCGAACCGAGGACTGCTTCCCGATAATAAGATCGGTAAAATCATACTACTAAATCCCAAAGGCACTAAGCCTACAAAGGAGGGCCTAAATACGAAATTCCACGACCAACTTAAGATACGAATCCTTAGGGCTTCGATAACGATGTATAAATGACTCGGAGACGTCTGAGTTCTTGCATATAACAAGTAAGGTCCTACACATTTTAAAGCAATTAAATATTATGTCTGTTCAAATCAAGTCAATCGGTCTCAAATTACGGCCATGAAAAGAGCCACCTTCGGCATAGATTAGTTGTGTCCGTATAAATCATTCGAATATTTAAACAAAGACTTCGTTTTGTTTTTTATCGGTTCCTCCGAAGTCAAAGCAAGTCGGAATCGTTACTTAATCCATGCCCTATCTGGGCATCGAAAACGAACAATTTAAGCGCTGTCAAATTTTATGCTAAGGCATCAATGATATATTAAGTTCGAGACACAAGTTATATATCATAAGTCCCAAACATAAGAAACTGCAGAAAATTTAAAGGACACAATATGTAGCCGAAGGGAAATTTCATGTATATATATATTTAACAAAAGGTATTTACAGAGGCACGATAAAATGTCCCCAAAGTACAAAGTGTATAACTACGTACAAGAAAAGAAAAAATAAGCTAAGGCATTTTCTGCCTAGTCTTGATTAGAGCCTAGTTCGCTATCCAAACCATCAGGTTGGTGCTTCGCTTTGCCCTCGGCTTCGAGCCTCTTCAATCTCAGCCGCTAAGTCGACCCTCGGGCTTGGATATCCTTGAGAGTCTCTCTCCAAGATAGCCACTTTACGTACTCAGATATCTCGACATCAGTCTTGTAGTGGGCCAACATGTCCTGGGCTTCCGAGACCTCGTTTGAAGCCACCTCCAATTTGGACTTCAGCGTAGTATATTCCTGGCCGAGAGCGTCACATTCTGCAACGACCTTTTCTCTCATCACTCGAAGCTGCACTTTGGTCAATGCCAGGTCCTCTTTAGTTTCATCCCACCATGATGCTAGGAGATCCATTTTGCCCCTCAACGCATCGGCTAAAGACTTGACCTCGTCCATTTCGGACCTAAGCTGGTCGATCAAGGTTATTTTCTCTTGGACATGCAAGGTTGTAGCGTTAGCATTTGCGTTTAACTTCTCGTTATCGATCTCAAGCACTATTACCTTTTCAACAAAAAGGGCATGGTTCTATTTCGCTTTCGAAGCCTCCTTTTAGGTTTTCTCCAGTTTGGCTTGGAGAGCGGAACGGTCAACCATGTCCCTAAGGACTTCATCCTTCTACTCATAGAGAGCTTTGTATATCTTTTTTTGCCGGAGCTGCTCCTTGAGCTCAAACTCAAGGTGACTCACCTCCATCCTGGACTGGTGAAAGCTTTCATGTAGAAGCACAGAGGCTAGCAGGATAAAAAAAATCATTAGGAAACCATTAAGGCAACATGAACTCATTAATATGAAAAGGGAAAAGGGTATACTCGATTCAAAGCCTGCTGAGCTTCGTTGAAGAGACTTGGCCCATCCACATTGGTCATCTTAACTTGGTCTTCCTGATTTACCAAGGAACAGGGATAGTTAGCCACTCTGACTGGCCCAGACAATATGCTAGTATCCGCTGGTACCATGAACATGACCGTCTTCTTTTGCTCAGGGTCCACACTCAGGGCCGGAAACTGCTTCTCGAGCTTTAAGCTCGAACTCAGCCCATCTTCTCCCGGTTGCACGGCTCATTTTAGGATCTCCAGGTGGCCAAATATAGAGTAATCATATAGCATGCCGACGTCCACACCCTCAAAAAATGAGTTGAGGGCTTTATCAACAGCCCGAGATGCGTCAGTTGGTTTCTCTTCAACAACCCGAGATTCATTTAAAGTGGACTCCATCCGGGGCGGCGATTCTTGAATATGGATGACAGCGTCATCTTCAAGAACAATTATTCTCGGTACCGGAGGGGCTTCTTGAGAAGTAGTGGCCATATATTTCTCCTCGAGCTCCCGAGCTGAGGAGGATTCAGCCTTACGAGTGTGATAACTAGTGATTTACACTACTATTTACCCCCATTTTCTTAGGTTTTGAGGCAACAATTGGCTTAATTAACCCCACATTTTGATTCAAGTTGTTTGAATTGCAGGAATTGAGTCGATTTGTAAATATTGATCCAAAATGATCTCAAAAGGAGCAAAACTTGCAAAGTCCCTGAACCTAGCAAAAACGCTGCAACACTCACTTTTCCGCTGCAGCGTTTGTCACTTTGCTACAACGGTTTACCCACCGTTGCAGCACCCAATTATCCGCTGGAAGTGTTTGATGATCTTTAGAGAGTTGGCATAAATAGGAATTCAAGATTCCGCGGTCAGCGGTATTATTTCGCTATAGCGTTCCAGCCATCGCTGCAGCATTTTATTTATCCACTGGGAGCGGAAAGGAAGACTCAGAAAGCTGTAAAGTTCAAGACCGCTAACGCGGTCATTAATCCGCTGCAGCGGAAGCCTCGTCACCCCAGTGCTAAAAAATATACTTGGAGCGGATTTTCTGTAAGGGCATTTTTGTCCAGTATTTTCAGCCATGTATAAATAGATCTTTTCTTCATTTTTAGGTTATCAGTCGTTTGGAGAACACGTGAACAGTGCTTTTTAGCTATTTTGAGTATTTTTAGCTTAGCTTTAACCATAGTTATTCAATTATTATCTTGTATTTTACATTTATGAGCTTAATTTCATCTTCTACTTGTGTTTCTCCTTCAATATGAATAGCTAGACCCTTAAGCTAGGGTTGTGGCTCAACCCTAGTGTGAGTAATTAATGGGTTTTCAATTTTAGGATGATTATGTATATGGGTGTTTGGTATTTAGCTTAATTTGTGCATAAATCTCAAATTTAGTGGTTGTAAACACTATTTCAAGCCTTAATGACTAGGGTTACTCTTGAGAAAGAGGACCCAAGTCTAGGTAATTTAGCTAACGAGGTATTGGGGCAAACTCAAGAGAGTGATAACCCTGATAAAAGGATGTATGCTAGATATGGCTACACCTGACTTGAGCCAATTCATGTGCATAAATGAAAACACCCAATTGTGCTTGAGAAGGCCAAATTGGGCAAAGTCACCCATATTACCGAGAGGTAGTGGGTGAGTAACTTTACATGAATTTATTCCTTTCACCCACACTTCACAAGTTCATTCTCAATTTTAGACCCGTTAATCACTCACCTAGGAGGAAGTCACAACCCTAGTCCCTTTATCAACTGAGAAAATCTACAAAAAGATATTAGTTAGTTAGTTCATAGTTTCAATTAGACTATATCATAGTACAATTACAACAACCTTATTATGAGAAGTGTAATTAAGAGCATGACACGCCACTAGATCATTTAGACACTCAACTCCCACATTCTTAGCTCCCTGTGGAAATCTATCCCGACCTTTCGGGTAAAAGCTACATCGACCCCTTCCTTGCTACTCTTTAATGGTATAGGCGGGAGCCGGCCACCTCCGTGGCTACCAACTCTTGTATGGCGTCGATCCGTTCATGAACGATGAATTCTACGTCTTCATCATCCTCGGGGAAGTCCTTGAGTCGATAAAGAGCTTTGGAATTCGAGGCCTGGGGACTCGAAGTCTTCTTGGAGCTCTTTTGACCTTGAGCATGATCATTTTCTTCTTGTAGCCTCGGCGGGAGAGTCCGAAGAGTCAGGAGATCTTTTCTTCTTCTTCTTCTTCATTTTTTCCTCCTTCTTTGCAGTAGCTTTGGTAAAAGGATGCTTTTTAGCCACAAAGTCTTTGTGAATCCATACGACTTTCATTCTTCCATTTCTTGATTCGAACTGTTAGTTGATTCTTTAACTACCAGCTTTCCTGCCATAAGCCAAGGACATGGTTCTCTCAAATTAAATCAATAACGAGAGGTGGAATCCTTTCTTTCCGATATGTATGCTTACTCCTTTTCCTAGTTGCTAGGACGTAAACCTTAGAGGATCACTATATTGTTACCACCAAAATTAAATAATAGACCTTGGTGAAAGCCTCTTAGTCAGTCGAACTCTCAGGAATCTCCTAAGGAATTTCAATTGTGTTCATATTCATTACCGTAGGAATTGGGTTCAAGCTTTTCCCAGCCCCTTCTCATCAATGGACTCCTGACGTATACGAAGGAGTGCGGTTCGTTCAAGAAATTCCTATCTCTCTATTTATCTCTGGGATGTTTGGATTTTTCAAGTAGTGAAACAGAGGGTTTAGTAGACAGGGTCGAGGCCACGACCTCAGTAATTTTCCAAAGTTTAATAGTCTTAGGTAAACTTGTGAAAAAAAGGACTTAGTCGTAGCCGTTGCAGAACAAAAAATTCAACCAAACAAGGAGGGGGAACTCACCGTGAGAATGATCCTCCCCCTTTCCTTTGGAGAGTTTGCACCACTCAGACTCGAGATAAGTGAGTTTCTTGCATATTCCCCCAACCCACTCCCTAAAATGCGGGACCGCGTTGGAGACTCGAGTTACAACTGCATGTCAAATAAAATGAATAATGAGAAATAAGAGTATATGCAAAAAAGGCACTTTGACAAATTTAGAGAAAGTAAACTTACGTTTTGGGTTCCTGTTCTCGGGGAACGACAAGAACTAGGAAGAATGAGGTCCTCGGTCTTTAACCATACGAACCTACCCTGCCAACCTTGGTCCCGGTCCTCGTCAATGCATGAGAATGGAGCTTTCTTTGCCCGACGGGCAATCTTGATTAACCATCCTCGGAAGATTCGGGGGCTGTAAACTCGGAGCAGTTGGTCGTTTATGAACCAAGGCTCCTCCGGGTTGTTTGCAAAATGATGGAGAAGGGTCACAATCCTCCAAAAAGATGGATGAGCCTACCCGAGGCAAATTTTGTACCTCTTGCAAAACTCCAGGACCAACATATCAGCGGAACCAAACGTGAAAGGATATGTGTAAACACTTAAGTACCCTTCCACGTGCGCCGTAATGCCCTCTTCGTATAGGAACGACTATATCCTTGCCTTCCTATTTATAGTCCTCTCGAACAGCTTCGAGCGTCTCCTCGGTAATGGAGAAAACATACCTCCACGCCTCCTAAACGCGATACCTTTGTGCGAAGGCTTTTTTTACTGTAAAGTCATTATCTATGGAGAATCCACGAGGATAAAATGGGTAAGCGGAGGTCTTGGGGCTACTACCGGAGGTGCTGCCTTGGTGTCGTTGGCCGAGGAAGAAGTCGTTGGAGCGGTATTTTAGAGTACAAATTTTGAAGTCTTAGCTATCTCTATCTGAGAATATGAATGTTTGAAGGTAAGGTATGAAGGTTTGAGATAAAATATGAAGATATGAATAACAGGTTATGAAGATTTGAAGGATTGATGAACAAATGAAAAACTCGAGGGTAACTCAAAAAAGTTCGAAATCAGAAATTAAAAAAAAAGTAAAAATAAGAAACTGGTAATTTACAAAAAAGAGTAATGGGCGCGTGACGTTTTGAATTTGGTAACTACCGGGATTTATTAACCGATGGCTGACGCGTGTCCAAAATCAGAGCGACGTGACTGATGAGACGTTTCGGTTCGTCAACTTGCTGGTGATGTGTGAGGGAGGGGACCAGGTTCAATTAGTCACTTCTCATCACTCCTATAATTTACTCTCCGAGAAGTGATGGGACTATCTGTGTATGGGTAAAATCGGGGATAGAGTTACCCCCGATTTCCCGTTGATGAAACGAGGAACAACATTATTCGTTACTGGCTCGAATGAAACCAAAGGTGCCCATAAATCGGAATCGGGGGCTGACGAATGATAAATCAGGAACCTAGCATGGCAGAACCCGGAAAAAATCAAGCTCGAACGAAAAAAGAATCGAGGGTAAAGGAAAGACGGTTAAAAAAGAAAAACGGGGAGCCAAATATCTGCCATCAACCGGATATTGCGGCACAAATCGTGCCCGGTATTAAATACGGATCATGTTTTCTTGGAGAAAAAAGGAAGGGAAGGATATTTACCTTATTTAGACTTGTATTAAGGTTAAAACTCCTCTACTATATAAAGAGGTAAAACTTTTCATTTTGACTTACTGTTGGCATGAATATCAAAGCAATAAAGTTTATTTCTGGCTTATAACAATTGTTGAAGTGTTCTTCAGCTGTTCATCTACTTGGTTGCAACCGAGCTCTATTCCGATGGCTAAATCGGAATCGACTTTTAGCATTCAAACTTAACACCGGGCTTAGTTACTTCGTCACGTTTGGTTTGATTGTTTTAAGTTCATGCAATTTATTAATAAAAATAAATAATTTATTTATCAATTATTAATATTATGGTCAATCGTTGAATAAAATCAACTGAAATGGAAATCCTTTTGCCCTTTTTATTTTATTTAATTTAACTTAATTACATATCCCCTTTTAATTCAATTACTTACTGTTCTTCGATTGTTCGTGTTAAATTACACCACGTATCCTTTTTTTAGGTAAAAGAAATTTTTTATTTATCTTCTCCTTACAAATCCATTTACAACTCAATACTCATGCTATAACTATGCATCCTACTAGGTAGGATTGCTCTGTACATTCCTATCTATACAAATTTTCTATCCATTCCCTTTCTTTCCTATTCTTCCGACTTTCTGTAATCATCTGACTTCTATATCTGCGATCCTCTTTGATGCCTTGCCATATCTTCCCTGGTATCAGTGCTGCCTTGCCATATCTTCCCTGGTATCAGTGCTGCCTTGTTCCATAATGCTTCATTCCTAGCTCTCCATTTCCATACATGACAGCTACAATGATGGTCGTTACGAACTTCCTGCATATTCTTCCTTTGATATATCTTCCTATCATCCTCCAGACGTTGTTCTGATTCGCATTCTTTATTTTAATCTTCAGCCAGTTGCATAAGTGATCCAGTATCCTGTTTGAAAATTGACATTCAAAAAACAGGTGTTGGATAGTTTCATCTGCCCTTTCACATAGAATGCATGTTCTCTCTTGGCTCACCCCTATTGTATATATGATCCCTTGTGAGAAGTCTTTGTTTAATGATCAGCCATCCAATTAAACAGTGTTTTGGAATATTTAAATTTTTCCAAATCCATCTTGCATATGGCCATTTTCTGGCCTCTCCTCTTCTCCATTCATAGCCTTCTTTGATTGTGTATTTTCTCCTACTACCTTTCCATCCTTTTTGCTCAAATCCAGCTTCAAATTTCTCTTTAATCTCACATATTTTCTTCCAGTACCATGTTTAACCCTGTGATGGTTTGTGTTGCCACCACTCCTTCCCTTTTATTTAGATATGATTCACCCATCTTACCCATAGTGTACCCCCTTTCTGCTCAATATTCCATACATACTTGGCAATTGTTGCTTCATTCCAGGTTATGCATTCCTGTATTCCCAGCCCTCCTTCATCGTTTGGTCTGCATATAGTGTCCCAAGCTACTAATGGAGGCTTATTGGTTATCATTTTTCCATCCCATAGATAGTTCCTGCAAATTGCTACAAAGTCTTCATTATTTTCTTTGGCAATATGAAAATGGATGCCCAGTAAGTATGAATGTGCATTAGAACAGTGTTGACCGGTTGAACTCTCCCTGCATATGAGAGGTTCCTGGACCCCCATCCTTTTACTCTTATTAGAATCTTGTCAATTAGCTTCTCACAATCTACTGCATTCAGTTTCTTGGGAGATATAGGAACCCCTAAGTAATTGAATGGAAGTTTCCCTTTCTTGTAGCTTGTCATTTCACTCAACTCCTCCATTTCTTTGTTGTTCATATTTGCACCGAACAAGTTTTATTTCTCAGCATTCGCAGTCATCCCTGAGGTGTTTGAGAATGTCATCAGTCCTCTCAACATTAACATTACAGAGTTGTATTCCCCTCTACAAAACAGGATCATATCATCTGCAAAACACAAGTGATTAAGTTTCATCTCCTTGCATTTTGTGTGATATTTGAACTCCTTTTGATGTGCTACCTGTCCCATCACCCTAGTAAAATATTCCATACAGATCACAAATAGCAAGGGAGATATTGGATCCCCTTGTCTTAATCCTCTTCTACCTTTTATGTCCCTATAGCAGCCTCCATTTAAGTTTATACAGTACTTGGTTGTAGTTATGCACTCCATTATCCATCCAATAAACTTAGCTGGGAAATTCAAAGCATATAACATTTCTCTTACAAACTCCCATTCTATTGAATCATAAGCTTTCTTCAGATCCACCTTAATCAAGCAGCTTTTAGTTATGTTCTTCCTATTATATAGTCTGACTAGGTCCTGACATATCAAGATATTCTGCACAATTGTCCTTCCTTCCACAAATGCACTTTGATTCTGTGATATTATCCCAGGTAGCACCTTTTTCAGTCTATTGCATAGCATCTTTGAAATGATCTTATAAACCACATTGCAGCAAGCTATAAGTCTATCGTCACCTATTGTTGTTGCAGGAGTAGACTTTGGTATCAGTGTGATTGTTGTTGAATTCATTACTCTGAGAATCTTCCCAGTTTGAAAACATTCAAGAATTGCATCTGCAATATCCTTCCCTACTATGCTCCAACTGTCCTTGAAGAATTGGCTTCCATACCCATCAGGCCCTGGTGCTTTTGTACCATCTATTCCCCAGAGTGCCTCTTTGATTTGTAAATCCCTTTGTCATCTGTGCTTTTTGTTCTTCTGATATCATTGGTCCTGTTTGTACTACTTTGCTTATTACATGACTCTTGTCTTCCTTATCTGTGCCTAGTAAATTTTCATAGAATTCCACAAAAGCTTATGCCACCTCCTTTGTTGTTTGCACTGTTTCTCCCTTACTATTCTGGATAGTAAAGATTATCCTTTTTGCCTTGATCACAGAATGAAAGTATATAGTGTTCATATCCCCTTGTTTGATCCATTGCACTTTACGTTTTTGCTGCAGAAACTTCATTTTTGCCTCCTTCCCGTAGATATATTCCTTTGTCAATTCCTTCTCATCTGAGCTTAGCCTCTCATTCCTGGGATCTTTTTGTATTTCCTCTCGGCATTCTAACAACTTCTTCAACCAGCTTTCTTCCTTCTCTACATCATTGAACCTTTCTTTGTTTAATTGTCTTAGTACTTTCTTGAGTCTGTTCAGTTTCCCCACTACCTTGTACATACTTGATCCTTGTATTTTTTGTCTTCAGCTTCCTTCTACCATACTCACAAATGATTTATCCATTATCCACATATTGTAATATCTGAATACCTTATGCCTTGTATTATCATTCCCTTCCCATTGTATGACTGCTGAACTGTGATCATACTCCCTTGCAAGTAGATACTGTACTTCTGTTGCTGGTAAGTTATTCACCCAGTCTGTGTTTATGAAGACTCTATCTATCCTGCTCATTACTCTGTATTGCCCATCCTACTTATTGCACCAGGTATAGTAACAACCTGATGATTTCATTTCTTGCAGTCCACTATATTCCACACATTCTTTCAAATCTTTGATTTCTGCATCTATTACTTTGCTTCCCAGTCTTTCCTCTTTGTTGAGAATTGAGTTCAGATCTCCCATTATTGCCCATGCCCCTTCCACTTGATCTGCTATCCTCTTGATTTCAGTCCATAGGTCAGTCCTTAGTTCTTGGTCATTAAAGCCATATATCATTGTAACATTCATCTTTTTCCCTGTACTTCTGTGTGTTACTTTACTATGAATCAATTGTTATGTCACATGTTCTACCTGTATAGTGAAGACTTGTGTCCATAGCAACCATATCCTCCCTGCATTATGCTTTGCATGATTTGTAGTATATGACCATCCAATACAAAGATTAAGAGCAACTTTGTTAACCTTAGCTCTCTTAATCTTAGTTTCTAGGAGCCCAAACAATCCAACTTGTTGCCTCTGAAGGAACATGTTCATTTCCTTCTGTTTAGCTGGTCTGTTTAGGCCCCTAGCATTCCAGAATCACATTCTATCCATTAGGGTGTTGGGGTTAAGGCCCCCTAACCTTCCATGTTGTTCTTCTTTCCTCATTGTCTATTCCTTTCTCCTTTCCTTGTTCTCCATGCTTCCCTGTTACTTATGTTGGTATTTTTCTGCTGATAATTGCCTTTGTTTCTCCATGCTGTTTTTCCTTGTACCACTTGCCATTTATCCTGCTCCATTGCATTCCTGCAAGTTTCCTCAGCCTGCTTCAATTTTTCCTTCCGTTCCTCTTCATTTTGTTCTTTTCCCTTGGCATTATCTTTCTGTGTTTCCTTTTGTACCCCACTATCAGTTCCCTTTCTGTTCTTCTCCATTTCAGCTTCCTCTCTAATTTGTTTCCTGCATTCCATTATGTCATGCCCAAGTTACCACAAGCTGGACAAAAAATTGGCTTCCATCATATTTCACTTCCTGTTCTATGATTGACCCTCATTCATTCTCAAACATGATCATCTCAGGATATTCCTGATCAACTTTCACCTCTACTAAGATTCTTTCAAATTGAAGCCTTTGTTTCTGTGTTGTTGCCCTATCAGCCTTCAAAGGATTCCCTACCATTCCCGCTATTTTTGTTAGAGAATTTTTTCCCCAATATTTGATATCTAAGTTCATTAGTCTAATCCACACAGGTATTTTCTCAACCATCTGTTTGTTAAACTTAACATCTGGTCTCCATGGCTTCACTACCATAGGCTTTTTATCGAACATTCTTATTCCTTCCTCTACAGCTTTCTCTTTGCTCTCCAGTGAGTGAAATCTCACAATGAAGACTCCACGATTCACTTGTGCAATTTTGTCAATTCCTAACGTTCCCCATATCCTTTTGAAATATCCTTCCATCACAGTCTGAGGAGGATTAGATCCTAACACGTAGCATATAACTGCCGATTCCAGTATATTATTTCATCATTAATGTCATCCATAGTAATTTTCACATTTGCTGTTATTTGTTGTCCTCTCTTCTCAGTTAAATCATATCCTTCACTCGATTCCGTTGCCTACTATTTTACTCCAATTTTCCCCAGTTTTAGGTGATATTGCATGGCTAAGTTCCTCAATTAATTAAATTGAGCTTGTTTACCTCATCCTCTGTTTGATCTGCCAAGGAATTGCTGATCGGTGTGCTTTCCGCCATTGTTGCCGGTGTTTCCAACGATTTCTCCAAATCTAGTGGTGCAATTCCTTGAATTGCATTGAGATTCCTGAATTTTCTCGCTTCCGATGACTGTGGTACTCGTCGTGGATCTCTGTTTGTTATTTCTAGCTGAATTGTGCTCCTTCCTCCTCCAGATTTGGTCTTCCTCGCCATCAGTTGCCTGAGAGGAAGCTTAGTTTCTAGAGAGAGAAAGTTTCATTTCTCACAATGTTACACAAAAAATTTCAGTCTACCACGTATCCTTTAAACCCGTACAAATTTAATTGTTTTCTAATTTACGGGTAAACAATATATATATATATATATATATATATATATATCCCAATGTGTCACGTTAATAATATGCAAATTTTTATTAAAATTAATTAAGTCAAAATAGAAGTTAGTATTTTCTTAAAGAGTTTGCTAAAGTTAAAAGATCATTTATTACGGATCGAAGGGAATACTATTTTTATCCGCCCTGATAGAAAAAATAAATTGGTACTAATACTACTCCCCTATGGGAAATAGAAAATATAGCTAGGACGTACTCCAACGCATGCTTCAACTTGCTGATATTTCTAATTGAAACCACGAGTTTGTGTCTCCATGTGAGACTCTATATTTTAAACAGTCTACTGGCATAGGCAGTTAAATTAGTAAGCGTATCTTTGTCGGTAATCTAAACAAGAATCAATGACTGCTCATGTATGCCTTTAATGATAAACTAACTTAACTCATAACTGCCACTAGTACATACACTACCTAGTTAGTTCTGTATGTTTGAGAAGCCTTTGTAGTTTCAACGTAACCTCTCTTCCTCCACACCCCTCAATACAATAAGCGTCTAGGTACATCATTTTCTCAGGCTAGGTACATTTAGTAGTAGCAGTTTATAAGTGTATTTGGGATTTGCACTTTTACCTTGACCTCCAACGTTGTTTGTTAAATACCATTGTCTGCTTTCCAGCAAATTATGAGTGTCGTTTTTCTTTCTGCGTAGAAACAAAACCAGGTGGAAATTAAGGCTTCACATGGAGAAGAGCAGAAACCCCTAAACAATATCTTTCAATTCCAAGGTGATTGGATTGGTGTATAGTCAGTCACCTTAATTATAAAAACTTTGTATTATACCTTTCCAAGCGCTCAAGGGCTACCTCTTGATTTTAATGATTCGTGAAGAAATTAAAATTATTCTTACGCGGTTAAAGAAACCCTTAAATAGTACAGAGGATAGTCCACTGGGTTTCATGCACCTTACCACTTACCTTAGGCATTTTAATTTGTACTACTCCCTGTTTTCCTCTTTTTTTTTTTTCTTTTTTTTTTTTATGTTTCAAAATAAATTACATATTTTTATATTTGGAAATAATTCAACTTTAAACTCTTCAGTTTACTCCCTTTTTTACCCTTAATGAGAAGCTTGTATAACCATACAAATATCATGGTTCCACAAAGTTTTTATCCCATAAGCTTTTAAGACCACAAGTTTCAAAAGTCTTCTTCATATTTCTTAAACTCCGCGTCGAATCAAACTAACTCATCTAAATTAAAACAGAGAGAATAATATATAATACTCCCTCCGTTTCATATTAAATGAGGTACTTTCCTTTTTAGTCCGTTCAAAATAAATGACACATTTCTAAATTTGGAAATAATTCAACTTTAAACTCATCATTATAACCACACAAAAGTTATGGCCCCACAAGCTTTACCCTTTAAGCTTTTAAGACCACAAATTTCAAAAGTCTTCCTTTTTTTCT
The DNA here is from genome assembly GCA_005239495.1 of Nicotiana undulata. Taxonomy (NCBI): domain Eukaryota; kingdom Viridiplantae; phylum Streptophyta; class Magnoliopsida; order Solanales; family Solanaceae; genus Nicotiana; species Nicotiana undulata. The sequence continues at coordinate 4,577 of MDKH01221400.1, read as the reverse complement.
TAAACTTCGTGCCGAATCAAACTACCTCACTTAATATGAAACGGAGGGAGTATTAATTTTGCAGTGGACCTTGTCCAGCTAAGGTTTCTTTTAAAAAAAAAAAGATTAATGTTGCATGTTGTATAGAGGTTAGAGGGACCTGACTTTACAGCCTGAAGTATTCAGCTGACCTTTGCGGCTTCCTAATTCCAACTTATGTGGTCTAAAAAGCAGGATTTGAGCACAATTAGAGGAAGATTCCTTTTGCAATTTATGGCAAAACAAAAAAAAAATTGTTGAAGAATCAGAAGGTACGTAGTCTCCGTAGCTTAAGGAGCTAAGAGGTTACTTGAAAATTGACATGCAAGTTCAGAATATTGTCCCAGACAATAGATAGTGGACCCTAGTTAGCCTTGTATCGGTCAAATAGATAGTGGACCCTAGTTAGCCTTGTATCGGTCAATTCCACTCTGATTCCAGTGTGATATGGTTTTATTTATGTCAATGGGGTTGGTGAATGATTTCTTTAGTTTTTCTGCTTTCTTTTGGATGCCAAAGCAAACTTTATTAGCAAATATTTAGCAGGTTTGACCATAAGATTTGGAAGCTTTTTAAAAAAAATTATTTTAAATATGTGTTTGTTTATAGTAGGGGTATTCAAAGCGAAACGTAAAATCGCATCAAATTCGAAAAATCAAATCAATCCGATTAAAAAGCCCAACTAAGTTTGGTTTTGACTTGTTTTAGTATTTGAGTAAAAAAACCCGAACCAAACAGACATATAAATATTTAATATTTATATATACTTTTAAGACTTTATATTGAATTTTCTTTACAAAATATAGAAATATTTGGGATTATATCATGTGTTAACCTTAAAAGCGTACATGAACAAAAAATTGTTGTTAGACGACTAATAAAATAACTATCACGTGTTACTACAAAATTCTCCCGTTAGAATATTTTAATAGATCATATGCATGTTTGTCAATTTTTTCAAAATTTACTAAACATATATTCACTTATCAAAACTATATCTATAACTTTAACAAAGTAAGATTTCGAATAATATTCATGTAACAAAAAAACTCGAAACCTCGAAAAATCCGACAAAATCGAACCAACCCAAACAGATATAGTTTTTGGTTTGGTTGATAAAAACCGAACTAACCTGATCCATGTACGCCCCTAATTTATAGAATTAATTTAGTTTTTGGGAGATTTTGAAAATCAAAACTTTGAATCCCAAATATAGTTTAAAAGCCCTTTTAGGGCCAAATCATGATTATTTGAAACTTTTTAGCTGAAAATAAAAAATAAAAAATCGGACTTTTTAACACGTCAAAACTTACCCCAAAATTTATGCCCAAAACATTTTCAATTTCATATCAAACTTCACCCAAATCAGTTTTCTCAAAAAATATTTGAGAATCTATATCCAAGCGATCCTTAGTGTACTACTTTTTAACAAGTAGTTTATTTAATTAAAGTTCCTGATTTTATTAATCATCACAAAATAACAAGACTGGAGAAATATATCTCCCTCTACGAGTAGTAATTCCTCAGTTCTTGCATTTATTTCAACAACCTTGAATATTTCCAACAAGTTATGGGCTAATATTGTCTCCTTCCCCTGTCCTTTTTTAAACATGCATGGAGTACGTAAAAATGTACGTTAAGGGATATACTGCAGATTCGAAATTAATAAACGTGAATATGTATACACATATAAGGCCAATAAGTAAGAATTTGAACTACATCACACATAAAAAAGAAAGAGAAGAACTACAGAAATCACGAAATTAAAGTCGCCAAAACAATTGTACGTACTATATATATTTAGTCGAAGGTTAATTAGACTGAGATTAGTTGGGTAATGGGCTAAACAAGGGTCATTGTCCAACCACACCAACTATGACTAAGTTTTAATTTTTTTTTGTTTGTTTCGTGTAGTAAAAAAAATTATTTCACTAAAAGTTCTATGCACCGACATCGTAAAAAATATTTTACACAATTCGATACAATCAAAACGAGCTAAAGGAATCAATTTCACTAAAAGTTATGAAGTTATTAAGCAAAATCTGAAATCGGCTCAAAGCCGGGCCCACGACTCGAAATCCGACAAAAGTCAGAAAATCCGAACACCCATTCATTCACGAGTTCACCCTTATCAAATTTACTCAAATCTGATATCAAAATCCCAATCAAAACCTCAAAAATCTAGCATAATAACTTTTCTTCGTTTCCCCAAATTTTCCATCCCAAATTACAAATTTAATGATCGAAGGCATAATCATGGAAATTAACCAAAACTAGATAGGAATGACTAACCCCAAACACCCACGTGAAAATCTCTTCAAAAAATCGCCTTCTACCGAGCTCCAAAATCAATTTTGTGTTATGAACTCAAAACCCTCGTTTTTGAAACTTATATTGTGCACACTTACGCCTTCATCGCGAAGGCAACCCCCCCCCCCCCTCCAGCCACCCCCCCCCCCCCCCCCCCCCCGTTCGCGTAGCACAAACAGGTCTGCAACCCAAAATCTCCTTCGCGAACTCGTTCAACCACTCTCGAACGTGATGCTTTGCTAATCCCTTACTTCGTGAACGCGACCACCCTTCCGCAAATGCGTAGAACAAAAGAGTGGGGTCCCAGCTTCCTCTCTTCTTCGCGAACACGTGACTCTTCTCGCGTTCGCGATGCACATACTGCCCAAGCCTTCGCGAACGCGACCCCCTCTTTGCAAACGCGGAGAGCAAGTCCTCATCATCCTCCAGATACACTTCGCGAACACGAAGCCTTACTCGCGAACGCACAAGAGGAAACTAGTAACAGTAAACATCAACAGTCTTCAGCCAAAAGCCAAGTCCAAAAATGATCCGCTAACTATCCGAAACTCACCCGAGGCCCCCTGGACCTCAACTAAACATACCATAAAGTCCAAGACATCATACAAACTTAGTCAAACCCTCAAATCACCTCAAACAACATCAAAAACACGAATCACATATATTCAAACCTAATGAACTTTGAACTTCCAATTTCTACAAACGACGCCGAAACCTATCAAATCTCATCCGATTGACCCCAAATTTTGCACACGGGTCATAAATGATACCACAAACCTACTCCAACTTCCGAAGCCCCAATCCGACCTCGATGTCAAAAAGTCCACTCCCGGTCAAACTTCCTAAAAATTCAACTTTCGCCATGTCAAGCCTAATTCAACTACAGACCTCCAAATCACAATCCGGACACGCTCTATAGTCCAAAATCATCCAACATAGCTAACAGAACCTTCAAAACTCCATTCCGGGATCGTTTACACATAGGTCAATATCAGGTCAACCTTTTCAACTTAAGCTTCCGACTTTGAGACTAAGTGTCTCAATTCATTCTGAAATCCTCTCGGACCCAAACCGACTAATCCGGTAAGTCATATAACAATGTTAAAGCACAAAAGGAGCAGTAAATGGGGGAACGGGGCTACAATTTGCAAAACGACCAGCCGGGTCGTTACATTTTGTTTTTCTCTTGCTTGCTATAAACAATTAGGTAGAGCAAACATAGCTTCTCCCTAGTCCCATTCCTTGACATGATTTTTGTGAAATTCAATGTTTGATCAACTTAAACATGGATTATAATGATACGCACCAATTAAGAGAAACAAAGACAAATCACACTACTAAAAATTCGGGAAAAAGCGACCACAAAAAGCGACCAAAGTTGGTCCCTAAACAGTGAAAAGCGACAAAAATGCGTCCAAGCAGGCTTTGTTGCTATTTTGTCGGTCCTTTTACCATAAAGACCAAAGTTGGTCGCTAATTAGCGACCAACTTTGGTCTCTATGTTAAATTGACCAAATATTCTGGGTATCAAAAAAAGAAACCAACTTTGGTCGCTTTATTATTTTAATAATATAAATTTAGCGACCAAAGTTGGTCTCTATATTTAAATTACAATATTTATTTATTTATTATTATACAAAATATAGCGACCAACTTTGGTCTGTAAATAAAATAAAATATTTTAAAATCTGAAAAATAGCGACCAAAGTTGGTCGCTTTTTTATTAATTTATTTAATTTGTTTTAAGCAAAAGCGACCACAATTGGTCGTTAATTTCCAGAAAAAATAATTTTTTAATAATTTATTTAATTTGTTTTAAACCAAAGCGACCACAATTGGTCGCTAAATTCCAGGAAAAATATTTTTTTTAATAACATAGCGACCAAAGTTGGACGCTATTTTGGAAATCTGGGTTAGTTAGCGACCACCTTTGGTCGCTACTCTGGAAATCTGGGTTCAATAGCGACCAACTTTGGTCGCTTTTTTGGGTTTTATTTTGGAAGAAATTGCCTATTTTTGCAGCCACACACCTGCCAGCATACCAAATCCTACTACTACTACAACAACAACAACAACAACAACAACAACAACAACAATACAAACTAACAACACAACAACAACAACATTAAAACCAACATTAAAAACCAACAACGTATAAAGTTCAATAAGACTAACACATTTAACTGAAGCCCATTCCAAAACGGACCAAAGTTCTATTGTCTAGTTCAAAGTATATAAAAGTACTCAAT
>ML245709.1:0-28015 GCA_005239495.1 Nicotiana undulata | reverse complement strand
CTCTGTGCACAGATCCAGGTACTAGCTCGCAGCAGTAGCTGACGCAGGTTCGATAGCAGCATTCACGGGATTTTCGAGGTAGCTGTCCAGCGTCCACAGCTTCTCCATTTCCCTTCCTTATTTAATATTAGCATTTGATTCAGAGACATATATTATAGTTTTAGCAGATTTAGATTTATTTATTCTTAGATGCTCATGACTTTGACTCCAGTTCTTGGGAGGTTGGTTAGGCTGCTATTGGGATGCTAATACGTATTTATATTATTTATGCTATGGTTGCATGCTTATTATTTAATTGTGAAATGTTATAATTTAACAAACGCGTAGTAAGGTGATGGTTGGCTATCCTAGTTCCACGATAGGCGCCATCACGGCCTGTTAGGATTTGGGGTCGTGACAATATGCTGCCAAGAATGCCTGCTTCATAGATTCAGTAAATCTTTTGCCCGGAATTTTTCCTTTGTTGGAACCATTTTCTCTCATCTACTCATGTTTCTCTTTTTCATCTCATTCTTTCCTCCGCTCAATTTCCCACATTGGGCATTCCTTGACCATGTGATCTAGCTTGTCGCACTTGTAGCACCCATCATAGTTAGATTTGTCGATCTGCTTGGGCTTACTACTGGTCTCTCTCTTGGACGCACTTTTGGAATTCTTCATGAACCTCTTGAAATTGGCAAACATTGCTAGATCAGGATCATCATAGTTAGATTCATCCTCCTCATACGCTTTAAGAACCAAGGCCTTATACCTCTTTGGTTCTTCCTTGTGCAGTTATATCTTTCTCATTTCATGAGTGTTTAAGTTTCCAACCAACTCATCAAGTGAGATTTTGTCCAATTTATTGGCTTCATGGATTGCAGTGACTTTTGATTCTTATGAAGTTGGAAGGATTCTTAGAACTTTGCTAACATCTCTTCTGAGGTAAACACCTTTCCAAGTGATTTCAGTTCATTGGTATTATAGTGAACCTAATCATCATATCTTTGATGGGCTCAGACTCCTTCATAGAGTAAAACTCACAGTTTCTCATGAGTAGCTCAATCCTTGATCTCTTTACTTGGTTTGTTCCTTCATGAACAGTTTGGAGTACATCCCATATATGCTTCAAATTAGAGCACACGAAAATTCTATTATACTAATCAGGGTCAAGTCCACAGATAATGATTTTCTTAACCTTTTCTTTCTTCTCCATCATTCTGAAATCTGTTGCCACAAACTTCTGATAGGTCCTTAGGAACTGTTTCATTTTGTTTAATGGGAATCAAAGGACATTGGTTCACTATGGTCCATAGTTCATCGTCTTAAGCTATCAGGATGTCTTCATTCTTGCTTTCCACCAACAGTAATATTTTTCATTGAACAGGGGTGGCCTGGTAGTTGATTTTCCTTCATTAATTCTGGGTGGAGCACTCATCTTGCTTCCAAGATCTCTCTATATGTTAGCAGTGTAAATGAGAGAACCTTCTCTAATACCAATTGTTGATTTGAGTGCGCGTAGGGATTACTAAAAAACTTGGTTCTTTACCGTATTCCTTAATAGTAAAGTACATAAGCAATAAAATGAACACAACGATTTTTACGTGGAAAATCACCTGGCTCAAAAGGTGCAAAAACCACGACCTATCACTGTCTAATTCTGTCTTATTGTTTTCCTCACTCCTGATGTAAATTCCCCACTGCATGCTCCCTTCCCATTATTGGTTATCTTTAAATACTTTACTTGTTGTTATTTCTATTAGCATGATTTCTAAATGTCCAAGTTTTTATGTGATGTCTTGTCCTAGCCTCGTCACTGCTTCGCTGAGGTTAGGCTTGACACTTACCAGTACATGGGGTCGGTTGTACTGATACTGCACTCTGCAATTATTGTGCAGATCCAGGTTTAGGTCCTAGTTGAGTTCGATCTAGAGCGGACTCTATTCGCAGGGAGACACGAGGTAGATCTGCCAACGCCCGCAGATTCCTTGAGTCTTCTCCTTGTTATTCATTTGTTGTTTCATCTAGTTCAAAACAGTTTTGTATATTTTTCTTTGAGCCAAATACTTTTAGTATTCTTTAGTAGACCCTGAATTGTGACTCCAAACCCTGGGTAGCTAGATATTAGTATTAGCTTCGAGTTTCGTTTCACTATCTCGCATATTTTTCTGGATTCATTTATTGGATAATTTTAGACTTAAATGTTGAATCCTTCTAACATTTGCTTTCCTAGCAAGTATGGTGTTAGGTGCCATCACGATCCCGAGGGTTGGGAATTTGGGTCGTCACATGGAAGAAGGCTGCTATAAGTGATTAGGGTCGTTACTCAAGAATATATGAATTATTCAGTCAGAGACAAAAGTCTCAAGGCTTGTGTAATCCTTGGAACAATAGGAGTCCTATCAAAGAGGAATCTAACTATGAAATATAGGACTACTAGAAGATCCCAAGTTGAAGCATTTAAATATGATCAACTTTGGACTTCTGAACTATCCTTTCACACATCAACAAAAGAGTCATAATTCGCTTACTCGAGTCTAGTACCTGCATTGTATTCTTCCTGAGTCACACTAGTGAATGTGTTTTAGCAAATTGAGTTGTAATCAAGTGTCATAAACAATTAGTGAGTTGGAGGGAGTATTTTGATTTAAAAGTTAAGAGTAACTTGTGAATCAAATAGGAGTAATATGAGTACTGGAAAGTATTTAATTACAGTCTTGTAATTGAATATTTTGGCTCACTGTTCTAGTGGAGTTGGAGTTGAAAATCCTACGTGATCAACAATAAATTTGGCAATTAAAAATAGAAAGTAAACTTGCACAGCATCACCCTTCGTGCTTTTACTCTCAGGCTCACCAAATAATAAATAGAATACACGGCATCATCCTCCGTGCTTTTACTCTCATCCTCACCAGATTATAAATTAGAATGCACGGCATCACCCTTTGTGCTTTACACTCTACCTCACAATATAATTCAATCATGCACGACATCACCCTTCGTGCTTTACACTCTTCCTCAAAATATAATATAAATGAATCATGCACGGCATCACCCTTCGTGCTTTACACTCTTCCTCACCAATCACAGAATCATTAATAGCATACAAAGAGGGATTTCACAAGATCAATATTTTATCATAGTTTCTATCATCATTTAACATTTATATTCCAATTCAATGTTCACAATATTATCAATCTCCGTGAAACCCTATACTAATCTTCCAACATTTCACTAACAACAATAGTCATAGATGATAGGCTTTAAGACAACCAAAATAATAAGAATTAACATTCACCCGCATGGTATGACCTGACCACAATGTATAGGTACTCGTCACCTCACCTATACATTGGATTTAGCAATAAATCAAGTAGCAAGTAGTCACACAATACCTATTCCCTCAAGCTAAAGTTAGACACAACACTTACCTCGATTTCGCAGGCCACTCACTACTCAAGCACAACCTTTCCTTTAGAATTGGCCTTCAACTCACCCGTATCTAATCATAATTGGTTTAGTATCATTAAATTTTACTAAAGGAAATAGCTTTAATGCAAGATTATGGTTTTCCTATATTTTCCTATCAAAATACAAAAATTGACCGCAGGCCCGCTTGGTCTAAACTCTGGGTTCGGACCAAAACTCGTTTACCTATTCTCCCCCGAGCCCGGATATACAATTGGTTTTGGAATCCGACCTCAATTTGAGGTCTAAATTCCCAAATTTTGAAATTCCTAAGTTCTACCCAATAATCCCAAATTTTACCATAAAAATTCTAGATTCTAGGTTGAAATATTGTAAAACGTTGTAAAGGATTGAAAGAAAGTAGTTAGGAATCACTTACCTATGATTTGGAGAAGTCTTGGTATTTGAAAAATCGCCTATGGAGGTTTAGGGTTTGAGAGAATTGAAAAATGAGTGAAAATCGCATCTAAGTCCCACTTAACAGGCTGCAGATGTCGCAATTGCGATGCGAAGCTTGCAATTGCGAGAAGGGTATCGCAAATGCGTACCTTCGCAATTTCTGTAGCCTTCGCATTTGCGACCAAAATTTCGTATTTGCGGCAACTGAGGGTCATCGCATTTGCGGACAGTGTTCGCATTTGCGAGGATGGCCTTCCCAGGCCGTGTTCGCATTTGCGACAAAATGTATCGCATTTCCCCGGCCTGCCAAGTTCGTATTTGCAAAGCTTGATCTCGCATTTGCGATATCAGAGGCCTTCACCAGACATCACACACCAGCTATGATTTTTCCAAGTCTAAACACTCCGTAGCCTGTCCGAAACTCACTTGAGCCCTTGGTGCTCCAAACCAAACATGCACTCAAGTCTAAAAATATCATACGAACTTGCTCGTGTGATCAAATCGCAAAAATTACACCTAAAACTACAAATTTAACCTCTAAACTCATGAGTTTCTCAAGAACACTTCAATTTCACTATTTTCTCAACCGGACGTCCGAATCACGTCAAATCAACTCCGATTCTCACACAATTTCACAGATAGGACTTAAATATCATAAACACTTGTACCGGGCTCCAGAACCAAAATACGGGCTGGATACCAACGAGTTCAAATATTAATTCATTTCTTTATTTCCTTTAAAATCCAGCATAACAATTTTCTTCAAAAATTTATTTCTAAAGCTAGGGACCTCGGAATTCATTTTCGGGCATACGCTCAAGTCCCATATTTTACTGCGGACTTACCGGGACCATCGAAACACGGGTCCGGGTCTGGGTCCGGGTCCGTTTACTCAAAATATTGAACAAAATTCAACTAAAATCAAATTATAACCCTAAAAATTATTATTTCTCATATTTTCACATAAAGGCTTTCCGGATTTACGCCCGGACTGCGCACGCAAATTGAGGAAATTACAATTAATCTTTTTAAGGCTAATGAGCCCAAAAATGGTGTCTTAATTCGTAAGATGACCCTTTGGGTCATCACAACTCCACCTTTAAAACAAACGTTCGTTCTGGAACGAACATAGTGAAGTACCTGAACTGGCGAACAAGTGGGGATATCTACTCTGTAGGTCCGACTAGGACTTCCAAGTAGATGCCTCAACAGGCTGACCTTTCCACTGCACTCGAACTGAAGGATAACTCTTTGATCTCAGCTGGCGAACGTGCCGGTCTAAAATGGCTACCGGCTCCTCCTCGTAAGTCAAATCCTTGTCCCATAAGACAGAACTGAAATCTAACACGTGGGACGGGTCACCATGATATTTCTGGAGCATAGATACATGAAATACCAGATGAACTGAGGATAACCCTGGAGGCAACGCGAGTCTATAATCTACCTCCCCCACTCTCTCGAGAATCTCAAATGGCCCGATATACCTAGGGCTCAACTTTTCCTTCTTCCCAAATCTCATAACACCCTTCATGGGTGATACCCGAAGTAATACCCTCTCTCCAACCATGAATGCCACATCACGAACCTTACGGTCGGCATAACTCTTTTTCCTAGACTAAGCTGTACGAAGACGATCCTGTATAAACTTGACCTTGTCCAAGGCCTCCTGAACTAAGTCTGTAGCCAATAACCGAGCCTTTCCCGGCTCAAACCATCCAACTGGCGATCTGCACCATCTACCATATAATGCCTCGTAGGGAGCCATCTAAATGCTCGACTGGTAGCTATTATTGTAGGCAAACTCCGCTAACGGCAAGAACTGATCCCAAGAACCTCCAAAGTTAATAACACAGGCGCAAAGCTTATCCTCCAAGATCTGAATAGTACGCTTGGACTGCCCGTCCGTCTGAGGATGGAATGTTGTGCTAAACTCAACCCGTTTACCCAACTCACGCTGAACTGCCCTCCAAAAGTGCGAGGTAAACTGCGTACCTCGATCAGAAATAATAGACACTGGCACACCGTGAAGACGAATGATCTCCCGAATGAATATCTCTGCCAATCGCTCTGAAGTATAAGTACTTGCCCCTGGAATGAAATGTGCTGATTTAGTCAGCCTATCCTCAATAACCCAAACAACGTCGAATTTCCTCTGAGTCCGTGGGAGCCCAACAAAGAAGTCCATAGTGATACGCTCCCACTTCCACTAAGGAATATCTATCTGCTGAATCAAACCATCGGGTCTCTGATGCTCATACTTCACTTGTTGACCCACATAAACAACAATGTCATTTTTCATCCTTCGCCACCAATAATGTTGTCGCAGGTCGTGGTAGATCTTGGCAGCACCCGGGTGTATAGAATACTTAGAATTGTGAGCCTCGCCAAGGATCAACTCACAAAGCCATCTATATTAGGAACACATATACGATCACGTATCCTCAAAACACCTTCATCTCTAACTGTAACCTGCTTGGCACCACCGTGCCGAACTTTGTCCCTAAGGACTATCAAATGTGGGTCATTATCATGCCGATCTCTGATACGCCCAAATAGAGAAGACCGAGCGACCGTACAAGCTAGAACACAATGAGGCGAATATCCAACCGCACAAACTGATTGGCCAAGGTCTGAATGTCTGAAGCTAATGTTCTCCCACCGACAGGAATAAATGCAAGGCTGCCCATACTCACTGCCTTCCTACTTAATGCATCGGCCACCACATTGGCCTTCCTCGGATGATACAATATAGTGACGTCATAATATTTCAATAACTCTAATTGTCTCCTCTGCCTCAAATTAAGATCCTTTTGTTTTGAACAAGTACAGAAGACTGCGATGATTTGTGAAAACCTCACACGGCACACCATAGAGATAGTGCCTCCAAATCTTCAATGCGTCAACAATGGCTGCCAACTCTAAATCATGGACAGGATAATTCTTCTCATGGAATTTCAATTGTCGATATGCATATACAATCACCCTGCCCTCCCACATCAATACTGCTCCATGCCCAACACGGGAGGCATCACAATATACCGTGAAAGATCCCGAACCTGATGGTAACACCAAAACCGGTGCTAAAGTCAAGGTTGTCTTGAGCTTTTGAAAGCTCGCATCGCACTCGTCTGACCATTTGAACGGGGCACCTTTCTGTGTCAATTTAGTCATTGGGGCTACTATAGATGAAAACCCTTCCACAAAACGACGGTAGTAACCTGCCAAACCCAATAAACTCCGGATCTCCGTGGCTTAAGTAGGTCTAGGCCAGTTCTTGAATGCCTCTATCTTCTTAGGATCTATCTTAATATCGTTTGTTGATACGACGTGACCCAATAAAGCTACTGAATCTAACCAGACCTCACACTTTAAATTTTTTGCATACAACTGACTATCTCTAAAAGTATGGAACGCTATCCGGAGGTGTTGCTCATGCTCCTCCCGGCTTCATGAGTATATTAGGATATCATCAATGAACACAATTACCAAGGAATCCAGATAAGGCTTGAAAACCCGATTTATCAAGTCCATAAAGGTTGTTGGGGCATTAGTCAAGCCAAAAGACATCACCAGGAATTCATAGTTCCCATACCTTGTCTGAAAGGCTGTCTTAGGGACATCGGATGCCCTAATCTTCAATTGATGGTAGCCCGATCTGAAATAAATTTTTGAAAACACCCTGGCACCATAAAGCTGATAAAATAAATCATAAATTCTCAACAATGGATAGTTATTCTTGAGGGTGACCTTATTCAACTGCTTGTAATCTATACACATTCTCATTGATACATACTTCTTCTTCACGAACAAAATCGGTGCACCCCAGGGCAAGACAATAGGTCTAATGAATCCCTTATCAAGAAAGTCTTGCAACTGCTCTTTCAATTCTTTCAATTCTGGTGGGGCCATTCGGTATGAAGGAATAGAAATGGGCTAAGTGCCCGGAGCAACATCAATGCAAAAATTAATATCCCTGTCGGGTGGCATCCCCGACAGGTTTGCAGAAAATACCTCGGGAAACTCACGAACAATAGGCACCGAATCTATAGAAGAAACCTCAACATTAGAATCACGAATATGAGCAAAATAATCCAAAAACCCCTTCTCAACCATGCGACGATCCTTGGCATAAGAAATCACCATGTTGGGAGAATGACCAGGAGCAGGGGCGGATCTAGAGAGCCGAATGCGGGTTCGGCCGAACCTAGTAGCTTTGGTTTGAACCGTGTATTTGTCATAAAAATCCATTGAATATGTAAAAATTATTAATTTAGAACCCAGTAACATAAAATAATTAAAATCCCAAACCCATAAACTTAAAATCCTGACTTCGCCTCTGACCAGGAGTCCCTTTCCACTCTAATCGAGGCAACCCCAGCAAAACTAAAGTAATTTTCTTAGTGTGACAATCCAAGATGGCATAATAAGGTGACAGCCAATCCATACACAATATGACATCAAAATCAACCATGTCGAGAAGTAAAAGGTCCACACTGGTTTCAATAACCTCAATAACGACCACACACGAATGACACACACAGTCTACGACAATAGCATCCCCCACAGGTGTAGACACATAAGCAAGGACACCCAAGGAATCGCGGGGCATAACCAAATAAGAGGCAAAATAAAATGATACATAAGAATAAGTAGACCTCGGATCAAACAGATATGAAACATCTATATTGCAAACATAAATGGTATCGGTGATACCAGCATCGAAGGACTTCGCCTCAGGTCTATATGGAAATGCATACAATCGGGGCTTGGCCCCACCACCCTGAACCACATCTCTGGTAGGACCTCTGATAAGCGGACCTCCGCCTCTAGCAGGCTGGCCTCCACCTCTAGCGGGCTGGCCCCTCCCTCTGTCTACCTGAACCTACCCCTGGCTGGCTGGGCAGGAGGTGCTCTGTTAACATATAGAAACAGTGCATCATTCACTTCCTATTGGTTGTAGAGTGTACTAACTAAGTATGGACATCATTCTTGGGATGTCTTTGAGACAAAATATCTTTTTGGAAGACAAACAAGATATTCACTTGAGCATTTACTAATATTCTCTCAAGGGTTGAAGATCTGCTCTAGCATTGAAGGCTCAAGTGTGTCAAGAACAAGAAGACAACTCCACTAAGACGGACCAGTTTCACTACGTGTTCTTATGTGTCCTTAATGAGTTGTAATCTTGTGTTTTTCTTTCTATTGTATCCTATCTTGCTTTCTTAGAAGCTTTGCTTTAGGAAACTCAAATCATAAACCATCCTTTTTTGTGTTGTGACTAGTGTAATCATAAGTTAAAGTCTTTGTAACTAGTGAGTAACAAAGTGACTTGTAATAAGTGTATTACTAGTTAGTGTGTTGAAGTCTTTGTAAGAGAGTCATTACAATGTGTCTTGTAATAGTTGAGATCACAAGTTAGTGAAGTTGAAATCCTACCAGTGTTGGTCGTGGTTTTTGTACCCATGAGTTGGGATTTTTCCACGTAAAAATATTGTGCCTCTTTTACTTAATGTCTCTATATATAACTCTGAGAGAACTAGTAAAGGACCAGGTCTCTTTACAGTTGGTGGACTCATATAAATTATCAAAGACAACCAAAATAACAAGAATTAACGTTCACTCGCATGGTATGACCTTACCACAACGTATAGGTACTCGTCACCTCACCTATACATCGGATTTAGCAACAAAACAAGTAGCAAGTAGTCACACAATACCTATTCCCTTAAGCTAAGGTTGGACACGACACTTACCTCGATTTCGCAGGCTACTCACTACTCAAGCACAACCTTTCCTTTAGAATTGGCCTTCAACTCACCCATATCTAATCATAATTGGTTTAATATCATTAAATATTGCTAAAAGAACTAACTTTAATGCAGGATTATGATTTTCCTATATTTTCCTATCAAAATACAAAAATCGACCCCGGGCCCGCTTGGTCTAAACTCGGGGTTCGGATCAAAACCGTTTACCCATTCTCCCCCAAGCCCGGATATACAATTTGTTTTAGAATCCGACCTCAATTCGAGGTATAATTCCCAAATTTCGAAATTCCTAAGTTCTACCCAAAAATCCCAAAATTTACCATAAAAATTCTAGATTTGAAGTTCAAATCTTGTAAAAGGTTGTAAAGGATTGAAAGAAAGTAGTTAGGAATCATTTACCTGTGATTTGGAGAAGTCTTGGTCTTTGAAAAATCGCCTATGGAGGAATAGGGTTTGAGAGAATTAAAAAATGGGTGAAAATCTCGTCTAAGTCCCACTTAACAGGTTGTGGATGTCGCAATTGCGGTGCGAAGCTCATAATTGCGAGAAGGGTATCGCAGATGCGAACCTTCACAATTTCTGCAGCATTCACATTTGCGACTAAAATGTCATATTTGCGACAACTAAGGGTCATCGCATTTGCGAACAATGTTCGCATTTGCGAGGATGGCCTTCCCATGCCCTTTCCGCATTTGCGACAAAATGTGTCGCATTTCCCACGCCTGCCAAGTTCGCATTTGCGAAGCCTGGTCTCGCATTTGCGAGATCAGAGGCCTGCACCAGACATCAAACATCAGCTATGATTTTTCTATGTCTAAACACTTTGTAGCCTATCCGAAACTCACCCGAGCCCTCAAGGTTCCAAACCAAACATGCACGCAAGTCTAAAAATATCATACGAACTTGTTCGTGCGATCAAATCGCAAAAATAACACCTAAAACTACGAATTTAACTTCAAAACTCATGATTTCTCAAGAACACTTCAATTTCACTATTTTCTCAACCGGACGTCTGAATCACGTCAAAACAACTCCGATTCTCACCAAATTTCACAGATAGGACTTAAATATCATAAACAATCTGTACCAGGCTCCGGAACCAAAATACGAGCTGGATAACAACGAGTTCAAATATTAATTTATTTCTTTATTTCCTTTAAAATCCAGCATAACATTTTTCTTCAAAAATACATTTCTAAAGCTAGGGACCCCGGAATTCATTTCTGAGCATACGCCCCAGTCCCATATTTTACTGCGGATCTTTCGGGACCGTCGGAACACGGGTTCGGGTCTGTTTACTCAAAATATCGACCAAAGTCAACTAAAATCAAATTTTAACTCTAAAAATTGTTATTTCTCATATTTTCACATAAAGTCTTTCCGGATTTACGCCCGGACTGCGCATGCGAATCAAAAAAATTAAAATTAATCTTTTTAAGGCTAATGAGTCAGAAATGGAGTATTAATTCGTAAGATGACCCTTTGGGTCATCACATTCCACCAAACTCGGACCTGGGTAATTTTGAGATAAAGTTACTGCCTTGTACAGACGTACAAGTATCAACATGAGGAGGTGATCCTTTCTCATGAGGAGTTGGTTCTTCAGAACAATTAAGCAGCTACGTTGAGAACCTGGTTCTTTGAACATTAAGTACTTTGTTAATCATCAAAACTTCAATACTCAACAATATTCTAGGCTGCCCAAATTTTCAGTTGAGGGTTAGTGTTCCATCCGCAGGTTCAACTATTTTCCTAAGATCAGAATCTTTATTCACACCAAAATTATATGCCTTTATGCTACTGTTATTATCTGAAACAACACCAAATCTATGCTCTAATGTGTAAAAACACATGCTTGATTTTGTATCCATTTCGTTCTTGATGTTGTCTTTGTTATCTCACCTACGATCAATGACAATTGCACCAAATTCTTGCTTGCGACACTGCTCATCTTTCTGGGATTGTTGCAGCATATTATTAAGTTGTAGCAACTGTGGAGAAAAGGGAACAACCTTGAGAATCCAACACGAAATGTTTTGTGGTCTGGATGCTACATTAATTTGATAGAAAATGGATATGGTTAATTTAAGTATGGTTACTCAACTTTATCTATAACATTAAATTAAGATTACTTAATTGATCTTTATCAAGCTAAAATAATTAGGTGTTACTGTTCATAATGTTTTATCCATTATAATAGCAAAGTCATTAAACTTTCTCCACTATAATATAGTAAAGTCACGTTGATGAAATAGTTTTTCCTTATATTTTGGTTGACTTAACCTGCTAATTAAGGTGATTATACTTTTATAATGGTATAAAGTTCAGTTATATTAATTCGATAGAAATAGCCACTTTAATATTATAGTGGTTAAAGTTTCTTTATTTAATGCTGTAAAGACCATAAGTGAAATTAATCTGAAGAGAGGACGAGCAAAATTATATACAATACCTGCAGATTGTTTTTCTGTCTTCAAGAATTCGTACTGGGAAGTTAGATTATTATAATTTGACACGAGTAAGCTATAATCCCTCTCTAGCTGCTTAGATTTACATCGATCCCATAGTAATTATGACTCATACCTTAAGCGGTTAAGCCAATCGAGCTCTCTTGTTCTGAAACCGAATTGCAATCTGTCGAGGATGCAAACCTAGCTCTTTGGCCACCTGCAACTTCTTTCTTGGCTCTAGTTTTGTCTCTGACGTATAGAGGGGTCGTAGTATGGACAAGTTCAGACGTATAGTTGTTAGTAAATTGTATTTGTAAAATAATTTTGTTGAAGATAAAATAACATATAAATATAAATGTAAAAGAAACAGAATTTAATCCGAACTCACTGAATTCACAGTGTTTTCTTAAGAAATTTAATCCCCGCGTAGTACCCAAGGTTGTGGATTATTTCCTCACAGGATAGAACAAATTACACACTAGTGTAGAGGTACTTCAAACCCCACTGTTTCAGCGAACACAAAGATCGTTAGCAAATCACACTTACTATTGTTTTCTTTGTAGTTAAAACAATGCAGAAGAAAGGAGGAGAACTCAGAAATTCGTATGGAAAATATGAGAGAATGGATGGTATTTATAGCCAATGTTGGGATAAAGCTGAAGAGGTGCAACTCTTCAAAAGGGTTGTTTATATAAAACGGCCATAACGTTAATGACTACTTACGCAACAATAAACCGGTAATTTTCCGTTTATAAAAAACGAATATTTAATAACATTTCTGTTAATATTTACTATTAACAAATAAATTTGGTCCAAAAAATTAATCAATCAATCGATCATTTGACCGAATCTGAATCTGAGCCGAGCGACGACGACGATCGCGCGAGGCTTGCCTTCTTCTTAACTCTTTAAAAGCTAGAAGAAGAGCAATAGTATATATACCCATCAAAACCCTTTTCCTCTTTCAATATGGGACAATGTCCCTTTGTCAAGGAGGGAAACTCAAATATTTCATTTTACCTCCATTTTCATTCACCCTCTTTTAAGTTACATTTATAGCCCGTTTGGCCAAGCTTCTAAAATCAGCTTATTTTGAGAAGTGATTTTCTCAAAAGTACTTTTTAAAAAATGCTTTTGGTGAGAAGTAGTTTGTGTTTGGATAACTAATTTGAAAAGCACTTTTAAGCAGTAATTAGTGTTTGGCCAAGCTTTTGAAAACTACTTTTAAGTGTATATTTCTCAAAAGTGCTTCTCAGAAAAGTGCTTTTGGAGAGAATCTACTTTTTTCTGTTTCTCCTCAAAAGCACTTTTTTTCCTTTCAAAAGCTTGGCCAAACACCTCAATTTTTGGCCAAAAGTGTTTTAGGCCCAAAAAAGTACTTTTGGCCCAAAACAAAGCTTGGCCAAACAGGCAATTAAACTTAAAACCCCAACAAATTCCCCACATGAATGGGGAATGGCTATATCACGGAAATATGCATGAAATACTGTGTGATTCGCAAGCAAGGATTAATTGCATCTGGATAATTAGGTTTCCTTTTGAACTTTCCGAAGTGAACTTATGTTGGATATACTCGGTTAATCGGTAGATTTGATATCTTTGAACGATCAAACTTTGGTGTATACCTAGACAACCATAAGTCACACAACCAACCCTTTACCGTCTTTGGTTCTCATTGTTGTGTTCGTTTCAGCCATGAACACCGCTTGGTTTCATAAGTGCGTAGAGAACTGGCCTTACAAAATTCTCCTTAAAGCGGCTAACATTTCACACTTACATTGGTGATTCCTAAACGTGTCATCTCGTAGATACACTATTTGATATACCCCGTATCAAATTTAGAAATCATTAAAAAGCCTTAATGCTTTATCCTTGGTACTGAGCATTGTCTCATCACGAGAATGGACCAAAATTTTAGTTGACAATGTTGAACCTTATTTAATGCCTTTGTTTGATCTCATTGAGCCTAGATCTTGGGATCTTCAGTCTTCTAGGTAGAGTTACCGCCACAATGACTTGTTCTCAGCCATAGTCTCATTCCCCTCGATGATTTCTCAAGTACTCTAGTTAGGCCTTTTGTAAGTGGATTTGACACATTATCGCTTGACTTTACATAGTCAATCGTGATAATTCCTCTAAAGAGTAATTGCCAAACGCTTTTATGTCTTCGTCGTATATGACGAGATTTACCGTTATACATAACGCTCTCATCCCTTCCAATTACCGCTTGACTATCGCAATGTATGCATATCAGTGCCAAAGGTTTAGGCCAAAAT
Source organism: Nicotiana undulata (assembly GCA_005239495.1). Lineage (NCBI taxonomy): Eukaryota > Viridiplantae > Streptophyta > Magnoliopsida > Solanales > Solanaceae > Nicotiana > Nicotiana undulata. The sequence goes on along the minus strand of ML245709.1, from coordinate 13,675 downwards.
GGAATGTCTTCCAAGAAATTCTGGAGCCATTCGGCTTCTTCACCGGATTTATCTAAGGCTATGAACTCAGCCTCCATTGTAGAGAGAGCAATACAAATTTGTTTGGACGACTTCCAAGATACCGCTTGATAAGTAGGGATTTTGACCTCTTTTTTGCTCTCTTTACTTGTGTTTTAGGTCAAAAATGCTTAAAGGTATTCCCGTAAACTAATAAAATGTGTTTGCTTACATGAATTTTGCAATATGATCCAAAGGAATCAAAATCAACTCATAAAGGAGTCAAAAGTTGAACAAGAACCAAAATAAAATAAAGAGGCCAAATGTGCGGACAACATGATTTTGTATGAGGCCGCAAAAGAAGGTTCAGAGACTTGGCTTTGTACAAATCAAGAAGTGCGGACCGCACAAATATTGTGTGGCCGCAAAATGCATAATGCGACCGCATTCAATATTATGCGGTCCGCAATAAAGGAGATTCAGATAGTTGGCATTTGGGAAAAATGAAAGAGTGTGGACCGCACCAAAATTGTGCGGCTGCAGCATGTCAAGTGCGGTCGCACACACAATTGTGCGGTCCGCAGGAATGAAGATTCAGAGAGTTGTTTCAAGTCCAAGGTCAAGGAAGTACGGACCGCATCACTTTTATGCAGTCGTATAATCATGAGCGCGGCCGTACTCAGAATTGTATGGTTTGCAAAAGTCCAGCCAAAGGCAGAACTCAAAGTTGAAGAATGCGGACCGCACCAAAATTATGCGGCCGCAAAATCAAGTGTGCGGCCGCACAATCTCCGCAGGGGCATTTTTCTCAGATATTTTAAGCTTAGTTTAAATAGAACTTTTTATCATTTTTAAGTTAAGTTATGTTTTAGGAGAGCACCTGTGATGATTTTCTTTACTGCTTTTGGTAATGTTTTGTACTAGATTCATCTCTAAACTCTAGATTTTCATCCCATAATCTAATATTATGGATTCTATCTTCAATTCTTCTTTACTTTCTGCTATTTTCATGAGTATCTAAACCCATAGCTAGGGTTGTGACCCAACCCTAGAGTGGGTGTTTAATGGGTGTTTTATTTAGGGCTTGTTAGTGATTGAGTTAGTGATATTTAGCCTAATTCTTGCTAGAACTAAAGAATTAATGGTAGCAAACATTGATTCATTCCTAAATGACGTAGTCTCTACTTGATAAAATGGGACTAAGTCTAGAAAACTTGGAAAACAAGGAATTGGGGTTGAATTCAATAAATTGATAGCCCCAATTAAAGGGATAAATCTAGAGATAGTAATACCCGACTTGAGCTAATATCACTTGACTTGTATGAATACCCATTTGGACTTTAGAAAGTCAAATTGGGAAAAATCACTCAAACTACCGAGAGGTATAGAGTGAGTACCCGGGTGTGATAGCTATATTACAACCCCAACTAATCAAGCTTTCCATAGAATTTACAACCCGTTAGATAACCACCTTGGTGGAAGTCACGACCCTAGTCCCTTTAAACATTTGAAAAACCCAAAACAAAAATATTGTCCTTAGTTTTACTTATAGAAATCATTAGAGTAAAAATAGAAGTAGAATACCAACCGAGTTTGTGGAAGTACAATTAGAGTCAAAACTCGCAACTCACTTATATATAAATCTAATTCCAATTATTAACTCCATGTGGATTCAATCCCGACCTTAGTGTGGTTATTATTGCATCGACTGCCTCTCTACTCAATAGTAGTGTGGGTTTGGACCCGATCAATATTTGGCGTCGTTGTCGGGGAGTTAGACGGTCTTAGCTATATATCTAAGTACTTGTTTGTTTTGTCTTTCTTTCCTTCTGTTTTACTAATTTATCTGTCAATTGCTTTTAGGTACGAAATGGCCCTTAAAAATGATCCCCTCGGAAATATACCATTGGGGGAGGAGGTAGATGATGAGAATGTGGATCAGGTTCATCTTGAGCCTCAAGTACAAAGGAGAGGTTGACCGCCTCATGATAATGTGCCAAACGCTCCCCCACTTCCACCAAGGGAAGCACACCGGGTGTTGCCCAACAAAGGCTATGCAAGTGAAATAGTCCCGCCCTTGATTAGGGCGGCCAACTTTCAAATAACCAATGTCATGCTTACACTTCTTGAGCAGCGGGGTTTCTTCACCAGAGCTCCATGCCACAATGCCTATAAGCATCTTAAAGGTTTTGTCGATACGTGTTGGGGAGCAGGCAGACGAATGTCTCCGAGGACGCATTGAGGTATTTCCCTTTTCTCTACAGGGAAAAGCTTTAGACTGGCTAGAGAGGTTGCCCAACCATTCCATACATACTTGGGATGAGTTGGCCGAGAAGTTCATCACAAAGTTCTTTTCTCCGGGGCACATGGCTACGCTAAGAGATGAAATTCGGCTTTCAAACAAGAGCCAAACAAGCCATTGCATGAGATTTGGGAAAGGTATCACACAATGTTCAAAGAGTGCCCAAACAACCATATGACCGAGGCCGTGATCCAACAAACCTTCTATAGGGGGATCAACATAACTAATCAGTGTGTGGTAAATCAACTCACCGGGGGTAACTTCATGAACACACCTTATTCTAAAGCTTGTGAAATATTAGATGAGATGGCGGATACCTGTTCGGCATGGAAAAGTAGAGCCAATGCTCCTCAGGGTGACCCAAATGTTATCCACCTACACAAGGAACTACATGATCATGGGCGAGATATTGCGGAGTTGACAAACACCATGAAACAATTGGCTAAGGCTCAGCTTCAACAGGTTCAAGGGCCAAAACAGGTGAATGCTATGGAAGGGGTGAACATGATGGTAAACAAGAGAAGGCAACAAGGTCAACAAGTACAAAACCATCCGGAGCAATTTGAGCAAAGTAATAGTGGGTACAATCAAGTTTATGCATATGATGAGCAAAGTGAAAAGGTTCGATATGTCAACACTTATCAAGGTCAACAACGCAATGCTCCAAATCAACAATTATAGATATCACTGGGAAACCAAGGTAATTGGAGAAACCAGGTCAACAAGAAAATTGGAATGGTGGAAACAACAACAACTAAGGCAAGTGGGGGAACAATAACAATCAAAATTGAGGTAATCAAGGTAATCAAGGCAATTAGGGAGGAAATAATCAAGGCAATTGGGGTGGCAACAATCAAAGTAACTGGGTAAGAAACAATAATCAAGGGGATTAGAACAATAGCAATCACGGAAATCGGGGGTCGGTCTTTCAAAGGCCCCCGATGTATCAATAACCGAACAACCCGCCTCCATATCCGTCGCAAGGTCAATGTTATTCAAATAATGAAACGGGACGGATTGAAAACTTGTTTAAGCAAATGATGGAGAAAAACGCTGACTCTGATGCTCAATTAGCCTCCCACAACACTTTTATCCGCAACTTGGAGTTCCAACTTGGCCAAATTTCTCAAGCTTTGAATACTTGCCCTAAGGGGGCACTACCAAGTGATACGGTGGTGGACCCGAAGGGTGGGAACAATATGGGGCATGCTATGGCCGTGACAACAAGAAGTGGGAGAGGTGGAGTTTCTAGTACCTAAACCCAAAGGAATAATGTGAATGATGATGTGTTGGTTCAAGATGATGATGAGACAAGCAATGATGTTCAAGCAAATGATGAGGTGAGGATAGACATCGATGGAAATGTGGAGGAGACACAAGATGATGTGAACCCGTCTAGGGAACACGTTATAGACATACCGGATCCGTCAGTGCCCAAGGCCAAGGCTCCCTTTCCAAGGCCTCCTCCTCCATATTCTCAAAGGCTCGCGAATAAAAACAATGATAATTATTCAAGAAATTCATTGATATGATGAAAAGTTTTTCCATAAATGTGACGTTGGTTGAAGCCTTAGAACAAATGTCGCGATATGCCAAGTTCAGAAAGGATTTGGTAACAAAGAAGAGATCAATGAACTGTAAAATGATCAAAATGACACATCAATTTAGTGCAATTGTGCATTCCATGGCTCCAAAGTTGGAACTCGGTGCTTTTACAATCCCGTGCACTATTGGGAGTGCCGATTTTGCAAAAGCTTTATGTGACTTGGAGGCAAGCATTAACTTGATGCCCTATTCCATGTTCTAAACATTGGGGATTGGGCAACCAATACCCATATCCATAAGGTTGCAAGTGGCGGACCGGACAATAAAGAGGCCATTGGGGATAATTGATGAAGTGTTAGTTTGGGTCGACAAGTTCATACTTCCTGCAGATTTTGTGATACTTGACTGTGAGATTGACTATGAGGTGCCGATCATTTTGGGGAGACCTTTCCTCTCTACAGGTAAGGCCTTAGTTGATGTGGAAGCTGGTGAGACCACCTTTAGGGTGGGCGATGAAAAAGTTGTGTTCCATGTTTGTAATCAATGAGGCAGCCTAATAGCAACGAAATGTGTTCGTTCGTGGATCTTGTGATCGAAGTAATTGTTGATGACACAAGTGATGTGATAAATGTTGAAGACACCTTGGAAGCTGTGTTATTTAACAATGATGAGGATGAGAAGGAAGGCTTTGTAGAATGTGTCAATGCTTTTCAAGGCATGGGATCATATACATATGGGCCCAGAAAATGTTTCTTGGACCTTGAAAACCGGAAAACTCCACCAACAAAGCCCTCAATCGAGGAGCCTCCCACATTAGAGTTAAATCCCTTGCCTTCAAACCTCATGTATTAGTTTCTAGGCCCGTGTTCCACTTTACCTATTATATTTTCCCCGTGCTTAACTAACGTGCAGGTAGATTCCACCCTTGTGGTGCTCCAAAGGAGGAAGAAAGTAATAGGTTGGACATTGGCGGATATTCGGGGTATAAGCCCCGCCTTTTGTATGCACAAAATCATATTGGAGGAGTATGCCAAACCCTCCATGGAACATCAAAGAATATTTAATGAGTCCATGTGAGAGGTAGTCAAGAAAGAGATCATCAAGTGGTTGGATGTTGGGGTTGTCTACCCCATTTCCGATAGTTCGTGGACCTCGTCGGTGCAATGTGTCCTAAAGAAAGAGGGCATGATTGTGATAACAAATGAAAAAAATGAATCGATACCCACAAGAACTGTCACTGAGTGGAGAGTGTGCATGGATTATAGGAAGCTCAACAAAGTTACTCAGGAAGACCATTTTCCGCTTCCATTTCTTGATCAAATATTGGACAGGCTAGCTGGACGTGCTTATTATTGCTTCTTGGATGGGTATTCCGGATATAACCAGATTCTTATTTCACCTGAAGATCAAGAGAAGACCACCTTCAGTTGTCTGTATGGCACTTTCGCATTCTCGCGGATGCCATTCGGGTTATGCAATGCACCGGCTACTTTTCAGCATGTAAGATGGCAATCTTCACTGATATGGTGGAGGCCTTTCTCAAGCTATTCATGGATGATTTATCTGTTGTTGGGGATTCCTTTGAAAATTTCTTGGACAACCTGGATAAGGTATTGGCACGTTGTGAAGAGACTAACTTGGTGCTTAATTGGGAGAAGTGTCACTTTATGGTCGAGGAGGGCATTGTCCTTGGCCACAAGATTTCCAAGAATAGTATTGAAGTTGATAAAGCAAATATTGAAGTGATATCTAAACTCCCTCCCCCTACTTCCATCAAGGGAGTGAGGGGATTTCTAGGTCACGCCGGGTTTTAGCGTCGGTTCATCAAGGATTTCTCTAAGGTGGTGAACCCCTTGTGCAAGCTACTGGATAAAGATGCCAAATGTGTTTTCAATGATAATTGTATAAAGGGATTTGAACTACGCAAGTATAGGTTGACTACCACTCATATTATTACCGCGCCAAATTGGAACTTACTATTTGAGCTCATGTGCGATACTAGCGATGTGGCGGTGGGAGCGGTATTGGGGCAAAGAATTAACAAGATCTTCCATCTGGTCTACAATGCTAGTAAGACCATGAACGAGGCCCAAGTCAACTATATAGTGACCGAGAAATAACTCCTGGCCATTGTCTTTTCTATGGAAAAGTTTCGCCCGTACCTAATGGGTACCAAAGTGATTGTTCACACCGATCACGCGGCACTTCATTATTTGATGAGTAAAAAAGACTCTAAGGCAAGATTGATGCGGTGGGTACTTCTTCAACAAGAATTTAATCTTGAAATCCAAGACCGCAAGGGGAGTGAGAATCAAGTGGCGAACTACTTGTCCCGATTGGAGGAGGAGGGGAGGCCACATGATGGCCTTGAGATCAATGATTCATTTCCGGACGAACAACTCTTTTCCATGTCTATGACCGGGATGCCTTGGTTTGCCGATGTGGCCAACTATCTTATGAGAGGAATTGTCCCAAATGATTTCTCTTCAAACCAAAGGAAGAAGCTCAAACGGGACTGCCTGGACTACTATTGGGATGAGCTATATCTCTTCACAATTTGCACTGATGGTGTTATCCGGAGATGTGTTCCAGAAGAAGAACAATTGGGTATTCTTGAAGCTTGACATTCATTGCCATATGGTGGTCACCATAGTGGAGCAAGAACTTCTACAAAGGTCCTAGCGATCTCGTTAAGCGTTGTGATGATTGCCAAAGGGCCGGTGGGATCTCCAAGAAAAATGAGATGCCTTTCACCACCATCCTAGAGATTGATATTTTCTATGTGTGGGGCATCTATTTTATGGGTCCATTTGTGAGCTCATGCGGGAATACCTATATTCTGGTTGCTGTGGATTACGTGTCCAATTGGGTTGAAGTTGTGGCTTTTCCCAACAAAGAAGCACGGAGTGTGGTAGCTTTCTTGAAGAATAACATATTCACAAGCTTTGGTACCCCAAGGGCCATCATTAGTGATGGGGGATCACATTTTTGCAACAAATACTTTGATACTTTACTCTCCAAGTATGGTGTCACTCATAAGGTGTCGACCCCCTATCACCCCCAAGCAAGTGGACAGGTTGAAGTCTCCAACCAGGAGATCAAGAGTATTCTATCAAAGACAGTTAATGCAAATCGGACTGATTGGTCGAAGAAACTTGACGATGCTCTTTGGGCCTATATAACATCTTACAAAACTCCAATTGGTATGTCTCCGTATTGGTTGGTGTTCGTGAAAGATTGTCACCTTCCGGTGGAACTAGAGCATAAGTCCATGTGGGCGTTGAAGAAACTGAACCTTGAGTGGGATGTAGCTGTAAATCTTCGGATAGAGCAATTGAAGGAACTTAATGAGTTCTGGTTCCATGCTTACTCCAGTTCGTCCTTGTATAAGGACAAGATGAAGTACCTCCATGATAAGTATATTTGGAACACAGAATTCAAAGAAGGTGACCATGTCCTTTTATTCAACTCTCGGTTGCGTATGTTTCAGGGAAAGCTGAAATCAAAGTGGAATGGCCCTTTTGAAGTTGTACATGTGACACCTTTTGGTGCTCTAGATTTGAAAAATGAGAACGGTGAGATATTTAGAGTCAATGGGAACCGGGTGAAGAACTATCTTGGTAACGTTGATGATGGACACGCCGTGGCATTGCTCCATTTCAAGTGAATAATAGTAACATGCGCTGTGTCGCGATGTTAATCAGGCGCTTCTTGGGAGGCAACTCATGTGTTTTTCTTTCTCATGATTTTATTTTTTTATATTAGGAATTGTTTCGGGCTAACTGGTTGTGAAGTGTATGCAGTAATATGGTTGTGCAGTGCAGGAAATTTGCAAGGAAAAAAATGGCTAAGTGTTGAAGCTGTGCGGACCGCACAAGCACTTTGCAGCCGCACAATTCTGTGTGCGGCCGCACAACTGGAAGATGGAAAATGTAAAGTCTCTGAAGTTTGGCCTAACAAAAATCCTTAAGGATTTGCGGCCGCACACAAAATTTTGCGGACTGCACGAATTATGCGGCCGCAATTATTTTTGTGCGGACCGCACCACAAATTCAAGCAACTGGTAAGGAGTGCGGACCGCACAAAAATTGTGCATCCGCACTCATGTAAGTTAGTGGGCCAGCCGCTCAAAGTATAAATAGGAATTTTCTAATATTTTCACACTTTACAAACTTTGACCTGTTGAGACCAATGTAGCACAGTGCACACTCCCCTTGCTCTCAAGCTTCTCACATTTCATCAAGTGTGAATCTTATCTGCATATTCATTACTGGTATGTTAATTTCAACGCTTTAGATTCTCTTTCTTTTTCTTTTTCTTTTTTTTAGTTTTCTTTAATCCAAGGTTAGGTTCATGCCTAAATTGTCAATAGATAGTCAAATCTTGCTTAGCATCATATGGGTAGTATTTTAAATGCTTAATGGGGCCTGGGTAAGTAGATAATCATGCTTAATTGCCACAAATCATGCTTAATTAGTGAAATTCCTATTTAAATCATATGTTATTGCCGAAGTTATTTGAATTATGTGGCCACACATATTTTTTAGCGGTCCGCACTAGGGTATGCGACCCACATTTTTGTACGGTCCGCAGCACCCTAAGTTTAGGGCAATTTTGGTTGATGATATTGTGCGGCCGCACTCAATTTTGTGCGGTTCGCAGTGATTTGTGCGACCGCACTTAACTTTGTGCGGTCCGCACAGTTCAAACTTCAGAGACCCAGTAATATTGTGTGCGGCCACACTCAAAATTGTGCGGTCTGCAATGGGTTTGTGCAGCCGCACTCAATTTTGTGCGGTCCGAACTAAGGTAACTTCAGAGACCCCAGTAGTTTGAACCTGGGGTTATGCGTCCGCACTCATCTTTGTGCGATCCGTATTGGGCATTATGCGACTGCACTCCTTTTTGTGTGGTCCGTACTGGGCAGTATGCGGCCGCACTCAAATTTGTGCGGTACGCACTGCCCTCTTCTGAGAACTGTGTATTGCACTTTCAATCTTGATTCTATATACATTATGATCTCCAATTCTAACTGATTTTCACTACTTGTATGTTGCAGACAATGGTTCGCTCACGTGGCAGAGGAGATACATCAAAAGGGAGGGGAGAACCCTCCTGAGGCCAGGGTCAAGGCAAAACCAACATGCCAATGTCAGGGCAAAATGTCCTAAGCAAGAAAGCTACGCTCGATAGACCACCTCCTGAAACCTCATACACCAGTGAGTACCTCTCATCCGGGGAAACTATTGAGGGTAACTCAGTGCAAGCACAACCGGAAGCCCAATCACAACAATTCCCAGGGAGACTCCACCTGTTCAATGAATCAGCTTTCTCTTCCAGTTCTTCTGAAGGTTCGGAGGGGGGTAGTCAAGCATCTGAGCCCTGTCCCCCACCTGCTTCAGCTAATACCATTAATTTGGATGATGATGATGATGTCTTGGACGATGGGAGAGGAGGTGACACTACAGTTGGGAGTTTGGAAATATCAGGGAGGCCGGAGATATTGGAAGGTAGATTCGTTAGTGCCAAGGCCTATGACAAATTCAGAGAATGGTGGTCACAAAGATCGCTCACTCTTGAGAGACAACTCTTGACAAAATATTTGAGCAAAAACAATCCCAATGTACTCAAGCAATTCCAAGAACGAAAAGGATGGAAATGGTTCACCTCCAGCATGCAAGATGCAAATGAGTACCTGGTCAAAGAGTTCTATGCCAACGTTTCTCACATCAAAAAGGGTACAAAGGTGACAAAAGTTCAGAATTTAAAAATCCGCTTTGATGCCCATGCACTTAACCAATATGTGGGATTTGAGGAAGTAGAAGCAGTACAATCTTTAGAGAAGATAGTTATGGGTGATGCAGTTCGCCCCTGGCTAGCTGAGATTTTGGCAGCCCCAGTGACAACACCTTCATAGCTCACAACAGGGGTTCAAATAGTCCGAGCCCTAAACTTTGAAGCCAAAGGGTGGAAAACATTCGTGTGCAGCCAACTTGATCCTTGCCTCCATGAAAGCATCCTCCCAATTCCCCGTGCAGTTTAAGTGGCTTCCATCATGGTCGGGTATCCTATAAATGTAGGAGCCCTGATGTCTTACAACATATCCAATGTGGTCCAGAAGGAGGAAAGGTCATATCCTTACCCCCAATTTCCTCACAGAGTACTTCCAAGATCAAGGGGTGGAATCGAGGCAATTTGATGTAGAGGTGAAGGCAAAGAAGCCGTTTTCATAGTCCTCCAGGGACCTGACAACCCTAAGTTCAAGGGTAAAGTTATTACCTCTACTGGCCAGTCTGAAGATCCAGAGGTAGTTGTTACTCGTTCAGTTGTCGATCCCTCCAGAGCAGTTGGTACTTCCACCAGAACAGCAGCCATGCCTCCTTCATCCACTTGACCATCGGCTTCAGCTAGACTATTAGTGCCACTATCAGTAACGCCTCATCTACTTACCCTCAGACTGCGCTGTGAGTCTCCCAAACACTGGCGAGTCTCAACAACTGGATGCAAGAAACTACCATAAAGCTTACTGCCATATCCACTGTTGTTGTATCACAGTCATCAGCCACATCAGAGCCTCGGGTACCTCCGTCAGTGGAGGAATCATTGAAGAAAATTCTTGACAACCGGAAGGTCATCCTAGAGACTCTAGCTACGCATGGGAAGGTCATCAAGGATTTGTGGAAACAAGTCAAAAATATGCGAAAGACTCAGGCATCAAAGGATCCGGTGGACAAGTTGCGCAAAGAGGTTGAAAAGATTTCTTCTGCGGGAGATCTTCCATTGGACCTAATCATGGAGCAGTTAGTCCCAGCAGCACATGCAGCAGTGCCAGAGACATTAGTGGCAGCATCCGGCCAGTCTGAGGAGCCGGCTGCAACTATACACACTACTGAGGAGTTGATACAGATGCTCAGCAACCCAGTAGTCCCTCAGCCTGGAGAATATGAGATACAATTAGATGAGACAGAGGGTGCTGAGGACCCCATGCAGGCTGAGGACACCACACAGGCTGAGGACCCAATGCACACTGAGACCACATAAGGAGTTTTCTTTACTCTCGACCCCTTTCCCTGTTTTTATCTTTGATTAGCATTGAGGACAATGCTTATTTTCATTTGGGAGGTGGTTCATTTTGATTGACATTGACATTTGGTATGTAGTAACTATTACACTATTTTTTATTTATCTTTATTTTCTCTTTGGTATGTATATATTTTTCCCCATTTGATGTATATATTCATTTCCCTTATGTATATATTCGCCTTACTTCATTTTGTATATTCAGTTTACCTTCTTTAGTTTGTTTTTCCTTAGTAGTATAACTTCATATTCACTTTAGTAGCTTCTTTTCAATTTGTTAGCTTCCTTTTATGTTTTGTGTGAACAATAAGCCTTTGGTTTTCTTAATGCCACGGTTCTTTTCCAAAGGTGGATTTTGTGTGAACCGGGTGGCTATTCCCAACGATGGATGGCATGACAACCTTCTTAAGTGATTGAGTTAGTTTTCTTTTATGTTTTGGTAAATATAGCAGTAATGAATAAAAGTGTCTCAAGCACGCTTCACCGGGTACTAACACATTTACCTCCAACCTTATGGTTAGAAACAAAGTTGCTGGCATGAAATAGCTCTAGTTGTGACCTTTTGACTCTTGTGTTGACTTAAACAATCATCGAGTGGTTCAATCGATCCATTTTTTATTTTCAATCTTAGCTAGGGTTTTTGTGGGTACTTGACTCTTTTCTCATTAACAATCCAGCAGCTTGAGAGGTGAGGTATTGAATTGCAAGTCCAAGTTCCCGTGCCAATAAGTCTAGAACTTGCCCCGAATGTTTTTTTCTAGGCGAAATTCTAAGTGCAGCTTGATTTGAGAAATGATTGTAGGATCTCATTGATCCAATTTTAAATTTGAAAACTTCCATAGCCTACCAATGTGATATCCCTAGTCAACCCATTTGAGTCGAAGCCCTTTTTCTTTCAATAACCACATTACAAGCCTTTATCCGTTTTGTAATGACCCTCTCTTGGCACTCAATCTTTCCTTAGCATTCTTAAACAAAAATTGGCAAAAACATAAGTTTGGGGGAGATATGAGGAGTTTGAAAGTGATAAAAGGTTCAAAGAAGAAAAAGAAATGAAGAAAAGGGAAGGCAAAGAAAAGGAAGAAAGGCCAAAAAGAAAAAAGTCAAAAAGAAAATGAATAAGGTAGAAAGTTGAAGGGATTCAAATAAAACAATGATGAAAGTCATGGAGTAAATAGAAAAAGAGAAAAATGATTGTCATTATCAAGAAAGAGTGACATTACGTCTCTGTAGTTCCCCCAAGGAAGAAGAAAATGACTCAAAGGGTCGGGAAACTATAAGCCGAAAAGAGAAAATGGAGTTCTTAAGGAAAGATGAAATAATCATATTCCAAAAAGTCCTACCTAGATCCAAAAGCCTTCATTACATTCCCGCAAAAGCCCTATATGATTTCAAGTTGAGTGAGCTTACATTAGTGGTAATTTACATAAGGGGCACGTTTATGGTACTTAGAGCCAGACTTGTGGCATTCTTTTAAGATAGATGAGCGATCTTCTTCACAATCCTTGTTTCGAGTGTTACATTCTAAAGTGAGAATTTCTCATGGAGAGTAGAGGAGGAGGAGTTTGAGATCCACAATGACCTACTCGGTAGAGAGAACTTCCTTGGTGAATAAAGTCAACTCTTGATGCTCTAGTGTCACATTAGAACTATGGTACTCAAAAGTCAAAACATTGTGTTGTTGATAATTCATATGTGTTTAGGTAATTGTTAGTCCCAATTGATGCATGATTGATTCACCTTAGGCCAGTTGAAATATTTTTTTTTCTAGTGGAGGTGGGAATTACCTTATTTTCTTGAGGACAGGCAAAAGCTTATGTTTGGGGGAGTTGATAAGTAGGGATTTTAACCTCTTATTTTGCTCTCTTTCACTAGTGTTTTAGGTAAAAAAATGCTTAAAGGTATTCCCGGAAACTAATGAAACGTGCTTGGTTACAGGAATTTTGCAATATGAGCCAAAGGAATCAAAATAAACTCATAAAGGAGTCAAAAGTTGAACAAGAACAAAACAAGACAAAGAGGCCAAATGTGCCGCCGCATTCAATATTATGTTGTCCGCAATAAAGGAGATTCAGAGAGTTGGCATTTGGGGAAAATGAAGGAGTGCGGCCGCAGGATGTCAAGTGCGGTCACAGACACAATTGTGCAGTCCACAGGAATGAAGATTCAGAGAGTTGTTTCAAGCCCAAGGTTAAGGAAGTGTAGACCACATCACTTTTATGCGGCCGCATAATCATGAGCGTGTCTGCACTCAGAATTATGTGGTCCGTAAAAGTCCAGCCAAAGACAGAACTCAAAGTTAAAGAATGCGGACCGCACCACAATTGTGCGGCCGCAGAAGCAAGTGTGCGGCTTTACAACCTCCGCAGTGGCATTTTTGTCAGATATTTTTAGCTTAGTATAAATAGAACTTTTTGTTATTTTTAGGTTAAGTTATGTTTTAGGAGAGTACCTGTGACGATTTTTTTTACTGCTTTTGGCAAATTTGTACTAGATTCATCTCTAAACTCTAGATTTCATCCCATAATTTAATATTATGGATTCTATCTTCAATTCTTCTTTAATTTTTGCTATTTTCATGAGTAGCTAAACCCATTTTCTAGGGTTGTGACCCAACCCTATAGTGGGTATTTAATGGGTGTTTAATTTAGGGCTTGTTACTGATTGGGTTTGTCACGACCCGAAATTCCACCTTCGGGCCATGACTGCGTCTAACGTTGAAGCCGCTAGACAAGCCAACGTTTGAACTGA